>NW_025557546.1:0-127229 GCF_020424385.1 Procambarus clarkii
AAGTACTACTGGATAAGCACTGAAGCTGGATGCAGCTTAGGGTAGTGAGACCATGTGGTACCCTAATACAAAACACAACACTTAGGGTTACCCCAAACACTGGCAACTACTACCCCCAGGTCTCACCAATCGTTACTACCAGAGTAGGTACACTTAGAAATCATACAATACTTAACTTAATGGTACAGGAACTTAAGGCAAGGGAAATAAGTAAGAGGAGAAGGGAGGAGATTAGGGATGCAGCCACAGAGTAGGTCTCGTCAGCACGAACGCCAGCCAGAGAAGAACCTCCTAGCGACCAGCTAGGCCTCCCATGTCGTGGTGCCGGAAGGAGCCTAATTGATCATGCAGCTAAGCACATTAAAGATCTTCCCCTATGCAACGTATTGTTACTTTACAAATGATTAGAAAGTATTAGTAAGCAAAGTTGGTGCCTATGTTATTATTTAATAATCAACCCCCAGCTCAGTCTTTAAATGCTCTTTGAGAAACAATAATAGTCTTACGTCTGGTAGGGAAGATACAAACAATTGCCGCTCGAGATGCACTCAACTGTACTACCAGAAAGTTTAATAGCTCAATTTTGACCTCTGGTTTCCACTGGAGAACCCAGGGTCGTAACAGTCCTCCTCCCTTCAGAGAAAAAAAAATGTGACTACTAGAATAGTAGTCATATTTTTTTTGTAAGAGTATACAGAGAATAAAAAGAAAAACATATGACAAAAACAAAAAATCAATCAAAAACAATTTCTCTGCAAAAAAATACAAAGGAGTTCTCTGAAAGAAAAAAAAAAACATACACAAAAAAATAAAAGAACAGGGAAGTAAATAAATTGGACACGGAATATTTAATGTCACAGGAGAACCTAAAAAAAAAATTAACTAAAGCATGACAGTTGGTAAATGGCTTTCTGTGACTCAGATGAATGTTATTCAGGCAACCGGGACAGAGCGTCGGCTATCACGTTGAGTCTGCCCGGTAGGTGGGTAATGGAAAGATTGAAGTCCTGTAGGTACAACGCCCACCTGAGGATGCGTTTATTCTTACCCTTCATCTGAGTCAGGAAGACTAGTGGGTTATGGTCCGTGTACACTTCCACTATATTACCTGTGAGGTAAACTTCGAACTTTTTACATGTTAACACTAGCGCCAACGCCTCTTTTTCTACCACTGAATAATTGCGTTGCGCCTTGTCGAATTTCACAAAGTAATAATATACTGGGTGTTCCACTTGATCATCCCCAGTTTGCAACAACACTGCACCAGCACCCGAGTCAGACGCGTCCACATGAATTTTAAACGGTCGATCGAACCTTGGACTAGCAAGCACTGGGGCGGAAGCTAAGATCAATTTCAAATTTTTAAATGCCTCTGCACAGTCTGATGACCACTTAAATTTAATGGCTTTCCACAACAAGTCTGTGAGAGGAGTGGCAACACTGGAAAAGTTCTGACAAAAACGTCGATAGTACGCACACATACCGATAAATCTTTGAACGTCCTTTTTAGACTTTAGTACTGGATACTCCAGAATGGCACTGATTTTATCTTGCCGAAGTAACACTTTTCCTTGGCCCACTTCATAACCGTGGTACGTCACTGTGCCTTGGCCAAAATGACACTTTTTAGCATTTAAGGTAAGATTTGCCCTTTTCAAGATTGCAAACAACTGGCGTAACCTAGCTATGTGGTCAGCCCAATTACTGTCAAAAAGCACGATATCATCTAAATACGCCCGACAATTTGGCACCTTTGCGAGCAGAGAGTTCATGAGTCTCTGGAACGTGGCAGGGGCATTACGCAAGCCGAATGGTAACACTTGATACTCAAAAACACCCTCGGGTGTCACGAACGCAGTTAGTTGTTTAGCACGTTCAGTGAGTGGGATTTGATAATACCCCCTCGAGAGGTCGAATTTCGAAACGTACTTGGCATTTCCCAACTCGTCGATGCAGTCCTCGAGGAGGGGCAGCGGATAGGCATCCACAATGGTCACCTTGTTGAGCTGCCGATAGTCGGTGCATAATCGCCAGGAGCCGTCTGGTTTGGGGACCAAAAAGGCAGGGCGAGCACCAAGAGCCCTGGCTCGGCCGGATGAGGCCGTGCTGGAGCAAGAAGTGGACCTCCTTCCGTACGATGGCCTTCTTTTCTGGACTCATCCGATAGGGTTGAAGGCGAATGGGAGTGTAGTCCGTCAACTCGACATCATGGCAAATGGCATCAGTCTGGGTCGGGACCTCCCCGAACAGACTGGAGAATTCATCAACCAACGACTGCACCTCTTCACGTTGGGCCATCTGCAAATGGGACAGTCCCTCCTCCACAGCATTCACAGAACTAGAATTATTGAAAATGAGATTAGTTGGGTCCCCAGAACAATCATCTCCTCTCTCACTGGAAATGGAAACATTGGTTAGTGCAATGGGCCTGGGGCCCTGGAACTTCTTCAGTCGATTTACATGTATGAGCATTACCTGGTTACGTTTGTCAGAGTGCCTCACTTTGTACGTGAGGTCCCCAGTCTTTTCTGTCACAATGTAGGGGCCTTCGTACTTGTGGGACATAGTGTTCCCTAGTCGAGGCTTTAATACCAGGACAGGGTCGCCAGGCTGAAATACCCGTAACTTAGATTTAGCATCGTTACGTTCTTTCATCTTTTCTTGGGCCTTGCCAAGATACTTTAATGCAGCCGCCTTGCAGTCCTTGAGTCTCTGGTGGTGTTGCGCAAAGAAAGCCGAACCTTCGGTTAACGTTACGTTCCCTAACAGATTCTCCTGTAACATTTGCAAGGGTCCGCGAACTTTATGGCCAAAGACTAACTCAAAAGGAGAACAACCCAGTGAACTTTGTAATCCCTCTCTAGCCGCAAACAAAACATACGGTAAATTCTCATCCCAGAAGGTGTAGGAACTCTCGCACGATGTCTTCAACATCTGCTTCAGAGTTAGATGGAAACGTTCAATTACCCCCTGACTCTGTGGATGGCATGGGCTGGAAACCTTATGAGTTATTCCATGTTCCTTACAAAATTGCTCAAAAACATCAGACTTAAAATTAGTACCATTGTCAGTTTGCACGACCCGAGGCAGTCCAAAAGTGGAAAAAAAATGCAACATACGAGCAACAACAGTTTTTGCTCGGATGTTCCTTACAGCAAAAGCCTCTGGGTAACGAGTAGTGATACACATCATTGTGATTAGGTAAATATTACCAGACTTAGTTCTAGGCAATGGTCCAACACAGTCCATTACCACATGAGAAAATGGTTCCTCTGGCACGACAATAGGCCTTAGAGGAGCTTTAGGTGGAGTCTGGTTTGGTTTCCCAACCAGTTGACAAACAATACACGCATTACAAAATTTTGCCACATCGCTTTTCGGCTTGGGCCAGAAAAAATACTTTAAAATTTTGTGATATGTAATATTTATACCTTGATGTCCCCCCATAGGATCATCATGAGCAGCTGCCAAAACTCTTTCTCTATAGCAGGTCGGCAACATAACCTGGTGGACTACCTCCCACTCATTTGACAAGAGAGCACTCTGGGGTCTCCATTTTCTCATCAAAATCCGATCATTGTAGTAGTACCCAGTTGCTGCGTCTACAATTTCCTCCATAGAGACAGCTGTCTCATGACAATCTGCAAGAGTGGGGTCAGCTTTCTGTAACTCACTCAAAGAGGCATCTAGGCCTTGGTCAGATGCTATTGGCCGAGGCTCAACAGTGTTCTCCACTTCCCCACTACTCTCGGTAGATGGCGGTGGCAGGCTCTCCACAATGTCTTCGGCCACGTCATCGAGTCGGGCCATGAATGTGTCCGCGAGGTCCACTTGGTTTTCACCACTCGGAAAGTTCCTTGTGTCCTCGGGATTTACCACCTTGGCAAGCACAGGACTGCCCTTACATTTAAGTCCCATAGACCTGGTCACTGCGCACGCAGGGTACACAACATTATCCTCTGCGGCGGGTGGATCCAGGCAAACCTTAGGGGTAGGCAACATAATAGGCAGTCTGGAGTCCCCTACCTTATCCCCTGCTAAATCATTACCAACTATTACATCAACATTAGGGAAAGGTAGGTATGAAGTGACTCCGACTGTACAAACACCCTTGTGGAAATCAGATTCCAGGGTAACCTTATGGAGGGGTACTGCTCGAGTATCACTAGTGACACCCTCGACCAGTACCACCTCTCCAGTGTCGAGAGTGTTGGCACCTTGCAACGCACTCTCTAAAATTAAAGTCTGGATGGCACTGGTGTCTCAGAAGATCACCACGTCCTTCCAGGAAGAACCCTCAGACAAAAATAGTCTCCCTTTCGATAAGAATGGGGTAAGCAAGTCCAACCACTTTGGTTGGAGGTCTTACTCCCTAACCCTTCCGAAAGCCTCAAGCCCTGTGTCACAACTAGAGCATTGGGTCTTTTTTCCGGGTACAGTTGCCAACAACGGCTAATAGTGTGGTTTGGACGATTACAGTGACCACAAAAACGTCGGGGAGAAGAGACATTACTAACAGAGTTACCCTTCGGTTCACCCTTAGGTGCCGTGGGGCTAGACACTTTAACAGGGTTAGTTATGTCTGAAACAGAAGGTGCATTAGGTAAAGGGTTAGAATGAGCTGGTCTGGACTGGCTGTGGGTATAAGTTTTGCTACTCTGTGGGGTATAATTATTTTTATTGGGCCTTTTGCCCGCCAATTGGTAGTTTTCTGCCAACTTGGCCAAATCCCCTATTTTAGAATTTACCTCTACCCTTCCTCTAATGTAATGAGAAACATTCTCTGGCATAATATCTATAAAATGCTCCATTAAAATTAAGTTCCTGAGAGCCTCGTATGTTTCGGCTTTCGCTGAGCGAATCCATCTATCAAACAATCTAATTTGATCACTAACAAATTCAGTGAGCGGTTGGTTGTGAGTAGGCCTAAGGTTGCGATAAACTTGGCGGTGAGCTTCAGGAGTAATTTCATATGCCCGCAAAATACATTCCCTGACTTTATCATATTCAAAACACTCGTCGTCAGACATGTTTATAAAAATATCTTGTGCTTTACCCCTAAGTCTTCCCTGTAGGATTTTCACCCACTCTTCCTTTGGCCAGTTCATGGACATGGCCAATCTCTGAAAATGGTTGAAAAACCTTTCAGGGTCTGACTCGGAAAATTCAGGCAAATTATGCTTTTTCTCATAATGCCTGGGGTTTGAATCCCCGGCAAGTGGAGGTCCAGTGGCATTCGCTCTAATTCTAGCCTCCTCGGTTTTGAGTCTTTGCTCCTCTAATTTTATTTTTGCTAACTCAAAAGCTAATTCTCTATCCTTATGAGCTGCACTTTCTGCTTGGCTAGGCTGGCATAAAGGTGTATCACTTGCCAATAGTTCTTCATCAATACAATGTTGTAATATTTCATTCACCAAAGTCCACTTTTTATCCGCGTCATTTAATTCTAGGCCAAATTCCTTGCCTAACAATACTAAATTAGACTTGGTAAGTTTCTTTATCTCTACCACTGAAGGCTCCATTGCCAGTCTCTGCATTTCAGATGACATCACTAACAATTTTAGCTCCCAGCCAAAGAAAAAATTAAAAAATAAAAATTGGAAAAAAACAAAAATTTGCACGGCCCCTAACACAAGGCCACACTAACCTTAATCGTGAAGGGATCCAGCTAGGTGTCCAGTCAGTGCAAGAATGTCCTTTGCTAGATGAGCTGGACCCTAGGCTAGCACACAACCGTTCTGCGGAAAACAAAAAATTTTAGTTTTAACTCAAGAATCTAATTTTTTACACTTATAATGTTCCTCCCGGACTGGCCAACTAATTGTTATAAATAATGGTGTGTGGTGCTTCTATGGGGAAACTGGTACTATTAAGGGGTAAGGGTAGTTAGAAGACAGAGTATCAAATATGGGAGAGCTAAAAGGCCCGGCCCCCAAAATAAACTATCCACAGTAGTAATAACTTGCTACTAGACCATATATGTTAGTCTAAGGGTTGATCAATGCACTCCCACATAGGAAGAAGGGATACTCTGTAATTCATGTACTTATTTATTAACCCCTTAACAACCCCCCATATACACTCACACCAATAACAATAATAATAATACAGTAACTTTACCACACTATCTTACGTTAAAAGCCTTGGTCCACATAGGCAGGATACAAGGTTTACACTAATAACAAGCTAGGGTAAAGTACTACTGGATAAGCACTGAAGCTGGATGCAGCTTAGGGTAGTGAGACCATGTGGTACCCTAATACAAAACACAACACTTAGGGTTACCCCAAACACTGGCAACTACTACCCCCAGGTCTCACCAATCGTTACTACCAGAGTAGGTACACTTAGAAATCATACAATACTTAACTTAATGGTACAGGAACTTAAGGCAAGGGAAATAAGTAAGAGGAGAAGGGAGGAGATTAGGGGTGCAGCCACAGAGTAGGTCTCGTCCGCACGAACGCCAGCCAGAGAAGAACCTCCTAGCGACCAGCTAGGCCTCCCATGTCGTGGTGCCGGAAGGAGCCTAATTGATCGTGCAGCTAAGCACATTAAAGATCTTCCCCTATGCAACGTATTGTTACTTTACAAATGATTAGAAAGTATTACTAAGCAAAGTTGGTGCCTATGTTATTATTTAATAATCAACCCCCAGCTCAGTCTTTAAATGCTTTTTGAGAAACAATAATAGTCTTACGTCTGGCAGGGAAGATACAAACAATTGCCGCTCGAGATGCACTCAACTGTACTACCAGAAAGTTTAATAGCTCAATTTTGACCTCTGGTTTCCACTGGAGAACCCAGGGTCGTAACACTGCCCTCAATGTCTATTGGAAAACTTTACTAGACAAACAACTTGACAGACTGCTCTCTTATCACCAACAACACATTGACTTTCTCTTACACTCTCTTAGACACAAACGTAACACACATGATCTCTACTCTACCATCCATCCTCCTCCTCCTAACTCTGTATTTCGTTAGTCTTTAGCTCTCAACACCCAGCATCTACCAAAATGTTCAGCTCTCAACACCCAGCACAAGCATGACGCCCGTCCGTAAACGTTCAGCATTAACTGTGGCGGGACACGTGTTGGGGTGGTGGGACACGTGTTGGGGGTGGTGGGACACGTGTTGGGGTGGTGGGACACGTGTTGGGGTGGTGGGACACGTGTTGGGGTGGTGGGACACGTGTTGGGGTGGTGGGACACGTGTTGGGGTGGTGGGACACCGTGTTGGGGTGGTGGGACACGTGTTGGGGTGGTGGGACACGTGTTGGGGTGGTGGGACACGTGTTGGGGTGGTGGGACACGTGTTGGGGTGGTGGGACACGTGTTGGGGTGGCGGGACACGTGTTGGGGTGGTGGGACACGTGTTGGGGTGGTGGGACACGTGTTGGGGTGGTGGGACACGTGTTGGGGTGGTGGGACACGTGTTGGGGTGGTGGGACACGTGTTGGGGTGGTGGGACACGTGTTGGGGGTGGTGGGACACGTGTGGGGGGTGGTGGGACACACGTGTTGGGGGTGGTGGGACACGTGTTGGGGTGGTGGGACACGTGTTGGGGTGGTGGGACACGTGTTGGGGTGGTGGGACACGTGTTGGGGTGGCGGGACACGTGTTGGGGTAGTGGGACACGTGTTGGGGTGGCGGGACACGTGTTGGGGTGGTGGGACACGTGTTGGGGTGGCGGGACACGTGTTGGAGTGGTGGGACACGTGTTGGGGTGGTGGGACACGTGTTGGGGGTGGTGGGACACGTGTTAGGGGTGGTGGCACACGTGTTGGGGGTGGTGGGACACGTGTTGGGGTGGTGGGACACGTGTTGGGGGTGGTGGGACACGTGTTGGGGGTGGTGGGACACGTGTTGGGGGTGGCGGGACACGTGTTGGGGTAGTGGGACACGTGTTGGGGTGGTGGGACACGTGTTGGGGCGCCGGGACACGTGTTGGGGTGGTGGGACACGTGTTGGGGTGGCGGGACACACACCTAGCCCGGTGCCCACTGTGACACACCCAGCCCGGCGCCCACTGTGACACTCCCAGCCCGGCGCCCACTGTGACACACCCAGCCCGGCGCCCACTGTGACACACCCAGCCCGGCGCCCACTGTGACACTCCCTGCCCGGCGCCCACTGTGACACTCCCTGCCCGGCGCCCACTGTGACACTCCCTGCCCGGCGCCCACTGTGACACTCCCAGCCCGGCGCCCACTGTGACACACCCAGCCCGGCGCCCACTGTGACACACCCTGCCCGGCGCCCACTGTGACACACCCAGACCGGCGACCACTGTGACACTCCCTGCTCGGCGCCCACTGTGACACACCCAGCCCGGCGCCCACTGTGACACTCCCTGCTCGGCGCCCACTGTGACACTCCCAGCCCGGCGCCCACTGTGACACACCCAGCCCGGCGCCAACTGTGACACACCCAGCCCGGCGACCACTGTGACACTCCCTGCCCGGCGCCCACTGTGACACACCCAGCCCGGCGCCCACTGTGACACTCCCAGCCCGGCGCCCACTGTGACACTCCCAGCCCGGCGCCCACTGTGACACACCCAGCCCGGCGACCACTGTGACACTCCCTGCCCGGCGCCCACTGTGACACACCCAGCCCGGCGCCCACTGTGACACACCCAGCCCGGCGCCCACTGTGACACTCCCTGCCCGGCGCCCACTGTGACACACCCAGCCCGGCGCCCACTGTGACACTCCCAGCCCGGCGCCCACTGTGACACTCCCTGCCCGGCGCCCACTGTGACACACCCAGCCCGGCGCCCACTGTGACACACCCAGCCCGGCGCCCACTGTGACACACCCAGCCCGGCGCCCACTGTGACACACCCTGCCCGGCGCCAACTGTGATACACCCAGCCCGGCGCCCACTGTGACACTCCCTGCCCGGCGCCCACTGTGACACTCCCAGCCCGGCGCCAACTGTGACACACCCAGCCCGGCGCCCACTGTGACACACCCAGCCCGGCGCCCACTGTGACACACCCAGCCCGGCGCCCACTGTGACACACCCAGCCCGGCGCCCACTGTGACACTCCCTGCCCGGCGCCCACTGTGACACTCCCTGCCCGGCGCCCATTGTGACACACCCAGCCTGGCGCCCACTGTGACACTCCCTGCCCGGCGCCCACTGTGACACTCCCTGCCCGGCTCCCAAAGTGACACACCCAGCCCGGCGTCCACTGTGACACACCCAGCCCGGCGCAAACTGTGACACACCCAGCCCGGCGCCCACTGTGACACACCCAGCCCGGCGCAAACTGTGACACACCCAGCCCGGCGCCCACTGTGACACACCGAGCCAGGCGCCCACTGTGACACTCCAAGCCCGGCGTCCACTGTGACACGCCCAGCCCGGCGCCCACTGTGACACTCCCAGCCCGGCGCCCACTGACACTCCCAGCCCGGCGCCCACTGTGACACTCCCAGCCCGGCGCCCACTGTGACACTCCCAGCCCGGCGCCCACTGTGACACACCCTGCCCGGCGCCCACTGTGACACTCCCAGCCCGGCGCCCACTGTGACACACCCTGCCCGGCGCCCACTGTGACACACCCAGCCCGGCGCCCACTGTGACACTCCAAGCCCGGCGTCCACTGTGACACGCCCAGCCCGGCGCCCTCTGACACTCCCAGCCCGGCGTCCACTGTGACACACCCTGTCCGGCGCCCACTGTGACACTCCCTGCCCGGCGCCCACAGGGTCACACCCTGCCCGGCGCCCACTGTGACACACCCAGCCCGGCGCCCACTGTGACACACCCAGCCCGGCGCCCACTGTGACACTCCCAGCCCGGCGCCCACTGTGACACACCCAGCCCGGCGCCCAATGTGACACTCCCTGCCCGGCGCCCACTGTGACACACCCAGCCCGGCGCCCACTGTGACACTCCCTGCCCGGCGCCCACTGTGACACTCCCTGTCCGGCGCCCACTGAGACACACCCTGCCCGGCGCCCACTGTGACACTCCCAGCCCGGCGCCCACTGTGACACACCCTGCTCGGCGCCCACTGTGACACACCCAGCCCGGCGCCCACTGTGACACACCCAGCCCGGCGCCCACTGTGACACACCCAGCCCGGCGCCCACTGTGACACACCCAGCCCGGCGCCCACTGTGACACTCCCTGCCCGGCGCCCACTGTGACACTCCCTGTCCGGCGCCCACTGAGACACACCCTGCCCGGCGCCCACTGTGACACACCCAGCCCGGCGCCCACTGTGACACACACTGCCCGGCGCCCACTGTGACACACCCAGCCCGGCGACCACTGTGACACTCCCTGCCCGGCGCCCACTGTGACACACCCAGCCCGGCGCCCACTGTGACACACCCTGCCCGGCGCCCACTGTGACACACCCAGCCCGGCGCCCACTGTGACACTCCCTGCCCGGCGCCCACTGTGACACCCCCTGTCCGGCGCCCACTGAGACACACCCTGCCCGGCGCCCACTGTGACACTCCCAGCCCGGCGCCCACTGTGACACTCCCAGCCCGGAGCCCACTGTGACACTCCCTGCCCGGCGCCCACTGACACTCCCAGCCCGGCGCCCACTGTGACACACCCTGCCCGGCGCCCACTGTGACACACCCAGCCCGGCGCCCACTGTGACACACCCTGCCCGGCACCCACTGTGACACTCCCTGCCCGGCGACCACTGTGACACTCCCTGCCCGGCGCCCACTGAGACACACCCTGCCCGGCGCCCACTGTGACACTCCCAGCCCGGCGCCCACTGTGACACTCCCAGCCCGGAGCCCACTGTGACACTCCCTGCCCGGCGCCCACTGACACTCCCAGCCCGGCGCCCACTGTGACACACCCTGCCCGGCGCCCACTGTGACACACCCAGCCCGGCGCCCACTGTGACACACCCTGCCCGGCACCCACTGTGACACTCCCTGCCCGGCGACCACTGTGACACTCCCTGCCCGGCGCCCACTGTGACACACCCTACCCGGCGCCCACTGTGACACTCCCAGCCCGGCGCCCACTGTGACACTCTCTGCCCGGCACCCACTGTGACACTCCCGGCCCGGCGCCCACTGTGACACTCCCAGCCCGGCGCCCACTGTGACACACCCAGCCCGGCGCCCACTGTGACACTCCCTGCCCGGCGCCCACTGTGACACACCCTGCCCGGCGCCCACTGTGACACTCCCAGCCCGGCGCCCACTGTGACACTCCCTGCCCGGCGTCCACTGTGACACTCCCAGCCCGGCGCCCACTGTGACACTCCCAGCCCGGCGCCCACTGTGACACACCCTGCCCGGCGCCCACTGTGACACACCCAGCCCGGCGCCCACTGTGACACACCCTGCCCGGCGCCCACTGTGACACACCCTGCCTGGCGACCACTGTGACACTCCCTGCCTGTAATTACTTCCTGTAATTTCAAACTGCGAATACGTGCAGAGAGCCAGAATTTGGCTTCAAAATATGGATCAAGCGTCGAATTTGGGATGTTTGGGATATTTCGAGAACTGCAGGGAGGGTTTGGGCAAAATGTGATCCATCGCTGCTTTCTGTAATTGGTATATTTTCGGTATAAAAAGTCGTAATTTCAAACTGCGAATACGTGCAGAGAGCCAGAATTTGTCTCCAAAATATGGCTGATGAGTCGAATTTGGGATATTTGGGATATTTTTAAAACTGCAGGGGGGTTTAGGCAAATTCTGACCCATCGTTGTTCTCAGTAATTGGCATATTTTCGGTATAAAAAGTCGTAATTTCAAACTGGGAATACGTGCAGAGAGCCTTAATTTGGCTTCAAAATATGGTTCAGGCGTCGAATTTCGGATGTTTGGGATATTTTGAGAACTGCAGGCAGCGTTTGGGCAAAATGTGATCCATCGCTTCTTTCAGTAATTGGCATATTTTCAGTATAAAAAGTTGTAATTTCAAACTACGAATACTTGCAGAGAGCCAGAATTTGGCTCCAAATTATGGCTCAAGTGTCGAATTTGGGATGTCTGGGATATTTTGAAAACTGCAGGGGGGCATGGGCAAAATGTGACCCATCACTGCTCTCAGGAATTGGCACATTTTCGGTATAAAAGTTCGTAATTTCAAACTGCGAATACGTGCAAAGAGCCAGGATTTGGCTCCAAAATATGGCTCATGCGTAGTATTTGGGATGTTTCGGATATTTTGAAAAATGCAGGGGGGTTTGGGCAAATTGTGACCCATCCTCGCTCTCAGTAATTAGCATATTTTCGTTATAAACAGTCGTAATTTCAAATTGTGAATACTTGCAGAGATCCAGAAATTTGCTCCTAAATATGGCTCAAGCGTCGAATTTGGGATGTTTGGGATATTTTGAAAACTGTAAAGGGGGGTTTGGGAAAAATGTGACCCATCGTCGCTCTCAGTATTTAGCATATTTTCAGTATAAAAAGTACTGCGAATTGCAGAGAGCCAGAATTTGGCTCCAAAATATGGCTTCAGAAGGGGGGTTTGGGAAAAATGTGAATCGTCGCTCTCGTATTTGGCATATTTTCAGAATAAAAAGTCGTAATTTCATACCGGGAATACTTGCAGAGAGCCAGAATTTGGCTCCAAAATATGGCTCAAAGGTTGAATTTTGAATGTCTGGGATATTTTGAAAACTGCAGAGGGATTTGGGCAAAATGTGACCCATCGCCGCTACCTGGAATTGGCATATTTTAGTTACAAAAAGTAGTAATTTCAAACTGCGAATACTTGCAGAGAGTCAAAATTTGGCTCCAAACTATGGCTCAAGGGTCGAATTTGGGATGTCTGGGATATTTTGAAAACTGCATGGAGGTTTGGGCAAAATTTGACCCATCGCCGCTATCAGAAATTGGCATATTTCCGGTATAAAATGACGTTATTTCCAACTGCGAATACGTGCAGTGAGCAGAATTTGGCGCCAAACTATGGCTCAAGCGTAGAATTTGGGATGTTTGGGATATTTTGAAAACTGCATGGGGTGTTTGGGAAAAATGTGATCCATCGCTGCTTTCAGTAATTAGCATATTTTCAGAATAAAAAGTCGTAATTTCATACTGCGAATACGTGAAGAGAGCCAGAATTTGGCTCCAAAATAAGGCTCAAGGGTCGAATTTCAGATGTTTGGGATATTTTGAAAACTGCAAAGGGGGGTTTGGGAAAAATGTGACCCATCGTCGCTCTCAGTATTTGGCATATTTTCAGAATAAAAAGTCGTAATTTCAAACTGGGAATACTTGCAGAGAGCCAGAATTTGGCTCCAAAATATGGCTGAAGGGTTGAATTTTGAATGTCTGGGATATTTTGAAAACTGCAGGGGGGTTTGGGCAAAATGTGACCCATCGCCGCTCTCAGGAATTGGCATATTTTAGTTACAAAAAGCAGTAATTTCAAACTGCGAATACTTGCAGAGAGCCAGAATTTGGCTCCAAACTATGGCTCAAGCGTAGAATTTGGGATGTTTGGGATATTTTGAAAACTGCATGGGTTGTTTGGGAAAATGTGATCCATCGCTGCTTTCAGTAATTGGCATATTTTCAGAATAAAAAGTCGTAATTTCATACTGCGAATACGTGCAGAGAGCCAGAATTTGGCTCCAAAATATGGCTCAAGGGTCGAATTTGGGATGTTTGGTATATTTTGAAAACTGCAAGGGGGTTTGGACAAAATGTGACCCTTCGCCGCTGTCAGTAATTACAAATTTTCAGTATTAAAAGTCGTAATTTCAAACTGCGAATACGTGCAGAGAGCCAGAATTTGTCTCCAAAATATGGCTGATGAGTCGAATTTGGGATATTTGGGATATTTTTAAAACTGCAGGGGGGTTTAGGCAAATTCTGACCCATCGTTGTTCTCAGTAATTGGCATATTTTCGGTATAAAAAGTCGTAATTTCAAACTGGGAATACGTGCAGAGAGCCTTAATTTGGCTTCAAAATATGGTTCAGGCGTCGAATTTCGGATGTTTGGGATATTTTGAGAACTGCAGGCAGCGTTTGGGCAAAATGTGATCCATCGCCTCTTTCAGTAATTGGCATATTTTCAGTATAAAAAGTTGTAATTTCAAACTACGAATACTTGCAGAGAGCCAGAATTTGGCTCCAAAATATGGCTCAAGTGTCGAATTTGGGATGTCTGGGATATTTTGAAAACTGCAGGGGGGCAGTGTTTGGGCAAAATGTGACCCATCGCTGCTCTCAGTAATTGGCATATTTTCGGTATAAAAGTTCGTAATTTCAAACTGCGAATACGTGCAGAGAGCCAGAATTTGGCTCCTAAATATGGCTCAAGCGTCGAATTTGGGATGTTTGGGATATTTTGAAAACTGCAGGGGGGTTTGGGCAAAATGTGACCCATCCTCGCTCTCAGTAATTAGCATATTTTCGTTATAAACAGTCGTAATTTCAAATTGTGAATACTTGCAGAGAGCCAGAATTTGGCTCCTAAATATGGCTCAAGCGTCGAATTTGGGATGTTTGGGATATTTTGAAAACTGTAAAGGGGGGTTTGGGCAAAATGTGACCCATCGCCGCTCTCAGTAATTGGCATATTTTCAGTATAAAAAGTCGTAATTTCAAACTGCGAATACTTGCAGAGAGCCAGAATTTGGCTCCAAAATATGGCTCAAGGGTTGAATTTGGAATGTCTGGGATATTTTGAAAACTGCAGTTTGGGATTTTGGGCAAAATGTGACCCATCGCCGCTCTCAGTAATTGGCATATTTTCGGTATAAAAAGTCGTAATTTCAAACTGCGAATACGTGCAGAGAGCCAGAATTTGGCTCCAAAATATGGCTCAAGCGTCGAATTTGGGATGTTTGGGATATTTTGAAAACTGCATGGGGGGTTTGGGCAAAATGTGACCCATCGCCGCTTCAGTAATTGGCATATTTTCGGTATAAAAAGTCGTAATTTCAAACTGCGAATACGTGCAGAGAGCCAGAATTTGGCTCCAAAATATGGCTCAAGGGTCGAATTTAGGATGTTTGGGATATTTTGAAAACTGCATGGGGTGTTTGGGCAAAATGTGATCCATCGCTGCTCTCAGTATTTGGCATATTTTCGATATAAAAAGTCGTAATTTCAAACTGCGAATACGTGCAGAGAGCCAGAATTTGGCTCCAAAATATGGCTCAAGGGTCGAATTTGGGATGTTTGGGATATTTTGAAAACTGCAGGGTTGGGTTTGGGCAAAATGTGATCCATCGCCGCTTCAGTAATTGGCATATTTTCGGTATAAAAATTCGTAATTTCAAACTGCGAATACGTGCAGAGAGCCAGAATTTGGCTCCAAAATATGGCTCAAGGGTCGAATTTGGGATGTTTGGGATATTTTGAAAACTGCAGGGGCTGTTTGGGCAAAATGTGACCCATCAATGCTTTCAGTAATTGGCATATTTTCGGTATAAAAAATCGTAATTTCAAACTGCGAATACGTGCAGAGAGCCAGAATTTGGCTCCAAAATATGGCTCAAGTGTCGAATTTGGGATGTTTCGGATATTTTGAAAACTGCAGGGTCGTTTGGGCAAAATGTGACCCATCGCTGCTCTCAGTAATTGGCATATTTTGGGAATAAAAAGTCGTAATTTCAAACTGCGAATACGTGCAGAGAGCCAGAATTTGGCTCCAAAATATGGCTCAAGGGTCGAATTTGGGATGTTGGGATATTTTGAAAACTGCAGGGGGGTTTGGGCAAAATGTGACCCATCGCCGCTCTCAGTAATTGGCATATTTTCGGTATAAAAAGTCGTAATTTCAAACTGCGAATACGTGCAGAGAGCCAGAATTTGGCTCCAAAATATGGCTCAAGCGTCGAATTTGGGATGTTTGGGATATTTTGAAAACTGCAGGGGGGTTTGGGCAAAATGTGACCCATCGCCGCTCTCAGTAATTGGCATATTTTCGGTATAAAAAGTCGTAATTTCAAACTGCGAATACGTGCAGAGAGCCTTAATTTGGCTCCAAATATGGCTCAAGGGTCGAATTTGGGATGTTTGGGATATTTGAAAACTGCAGGGGGTTATGGGCAAAATGTGACCCATCGCCTCTCTCAGTAATTGGCATATTTTCGGTATAAAAAGTCGTAATTTCAAACTGCGAATACGTGCAGAGAGCCAGAATTTGGCTCCAAAATATGGCTCAAGCGTCGAATTTGGGATGTTTGGGATATTTTGAAAACTGCAGGGGGGTTTGGGCAAAATGTGACCCATCGCTGCTCTCAGTAATTGGCATATTTTCGGTATAAAAAGTCGTAATTTCAAACTGCGAATACGTGCAGAGAGCCAGAATTTGGCTCCAAAATATGGCTCATGCGGCGAATTTGGGATGTTTGGGATATTTTGAAAACTGCATGGGGGGTTTGGGCAAAATGTGACCCATCGCCGCTTTCAGTAATTGGCATATTTTCGGTATAAAAAGTCGTAATTTCAAACTGCGAATACGTGCAGAGAGCCAGAATTTGGCTCCAAAATATGGCTCAAGGGTCGAATTTGGGATGTTTTGGATATTTTGAAAACTGCAAGGGGGTTTGGGCAAAATGTGACCCATCGCCGCTCTCAGTAATTGGCATATTTTCGGTATAAAAAGTCGTAATTTCAAACTGCGAATACGTGCAGAGAGCCAGAATTTGGCTCCAAAATATGGCTCAAGGGTCGAATTTGGGATGTTTGGGATATTTTGAAAACTGCAGGGGGGTTTGGGCAAAATGTGACCCATCGCCGCTTTCAGTAATTGGCATATTTTCGGTATAAAAAGTCGTAATTTCAAACTGCGAATACGTGCAGAGAGCCAGAATTTGGCTCCAAAATATGGCTCAAGGGTCGAATTTGGGATGTTTGGGATATTTTGAAAACTGCAGGGGGGGTTTGGGCAAAATGTGACCCATCGCCGCTCTCAGTAATTGGCATATTTTCGGTATAAAAGTCGTAATTTCAAACTGCGAATACTTGCAGAGAGCCAGAATTTGGCTCCAAAATATGGCTCAAGCGTCGAATTTGGGATGTTTGGGATATTTTTAAAACTGCAGGGGGGTTTGGGCAAAATGTGACCCATCGCCGCTCTCAGTAATTGGCATATTTTCGGTATAAAAAGTCGTAATTTCAAACTGCGAATACGTGCAGAGAGCCAGAATTTGGCTCCAAAATATGGCTCAAGCGTCGAATTTGGGATGTTTGGGATATTTTGAAAACTGCAGGGGGGTTTGGGCAAAATGTGACCCATCGTCGCTCTCAGTAATTGGCATATTTTCGGTATAAAAAGTCGTAATTTCAAACTGCGAATACTTGCAGAGAGCCAGAATTTGGCTCCAAAATATGGCTCAAGGGTCGAATTTGGGATGTCTGGGATATTTTGAAAACTGCAGGGGGGTTTGGGCAAAATGTGACCCATCGTCGCTCTCAGTAATTGGCATATTTTCGGTATAAAAAGTCGTAATTTCAAACTGCGAATACGTGCAGAGAGCCAGAATTTGGCTCCAAAATATGGCTCAAGCGTCGAATTTGGGATGTTTGGGATATTTTGAAAACTGCAGGGGGGTTTGGGCAAAATGTGACCCATCGCTGCTCTCAGTAATTGGCATATTTTCGGTATAAAAAGTCGTAATTTCAAACTGCGAATACGTGCAGAGAGCCAGAATTAGGCTCCAAAATATGGCTCAAGGGTCGAATTTGGGATGTTTGGATATTTTGAAAACTGCAGGTGGCTTTTGGTAAAATGTGACCCATCGCCGCTCTCAGTAATTGGCATATTTTCGGTATAAAAAGTCGTAATTTCAAATTGCGAATTCGTGCAGAGAGCCAGAATTTTGCTCCAAAATATGGCTCAAGAGTCGAATTTGGGATGTTTGGGATATTTTGAAAACTGCAGAGGAAGTTTGGGCAAAATGTGATCCATCGGCGCACTCAGTAATTGGCATATTTTCGGTATAAAAAGTCGTAATTTCAAACTGCGAATACGTGCAGAGAGCCAGAATTTGGCTCCAAAATATGGCTCAAGCGTCGAATTTGGGATGTTTGGGATATTTTGAAAACTGCACGGGTTGTTTGGGCAAAATGTGATCCATCGCTGCTCTCAGTAATTGGCATATTTTCGGTATAAAAAGTCGTAATTTCAAACTGCGAATACGTGCAGAGAGCCAGAGTTTGGCTTTAAAATATGGCTCATGGGTCGAATTTGGGATGTTTGGGATATTTTGAAAACTGCAGGGGGGTTTGGGCAAAATGTGATCAATCTCCTCTTTCAGTAATTGGCATATTTTCGGTATAAAAAGTTTTAATTTCAAACTGCGAATACTTGCAGATAGCCAGAATTTGGCTCCAAATTATGGCTCAAGGGTCGAATTTGGGATGTCTGGGATATTTTGAAAACTGCAGGGGGGTTGGGGCAAAATGTGACCCATCGCCGCTCTCAGGAATTGGCATTTTTTCGGTATAAAATGTCGTAATTTAAAACTGCGATAACATGCAGAGAGCCAGAATTTGGCTCCAAAATATGGCTCATGGGTCGAGTTTGGGATGTTTGCGATATTTTGAAAACTGCAGCGGGGTTTGGGCAAATTGTGACCCATCGTCGCTCTCAGTAATTGGCATATTTTCGGTATGAAAAGTCGTAATTTCAAAACTTCAAATACGTGCAGAGAGCCAAAATTTGACTTCAAAATACGGCTCAAACGTCGAATTTGGGATGTTTGGGATATTTTGAAAACTGCAGGGGGGTTTGGGCAAAATGTGATCCATCGCTGCTTTCAGTAATTGGAATATTTTCGGTGTAAAGAGACGTAATTTCAAACTGCAAATACTTGCAGAGAGCAGGAATTTGGCTCCAAATTATGGCTCAAGTGTCGAATTTGGGATTTCTGGGATATTTTGAAAACTGCAGGGGGGTTTGGGCAAAATGAGACCCATCGCCGCTCTCAGTAATTGGCATATTTTCGGTATAAAATTCGTAATTTCAAACTGCGAATACGTGCAGAGAGCAAAAATTTGGCTCCAAAATATGCCTCAAGCGTCGAATTTGGGATGTTTGGGATATTTTGAAAACTGCATGGGTTGTTTTCGCAAAATGTGATCCATTGCCGCTTTCAGTAATTGGCATATTTTTGGTATAAAAAGTCGTAATTTCATATTGGGAACACGTGCAGAGAGCCAGAATTTGACTCCAAAATATGGCTTAAGCCGCGAATATGGGATGTTTGGGATATTTTGAAAACTGCGATGGGGTGGGGGTGGGGGGGTATGGGCAAAATGTGACCTATCGCCGCTCTCAGTAATTGGCATATTTTCGGTATAAAAAGTCGTAATTTCAAACTGCGAATAGGTGCAGAGAGCAAGAATTTAGCTCAAAAACATGACTCAAGGGTCAAATTTGGGATGTTTGTGATATATTTAAAACTGCAGGGGGGTTTGGGCAAAATGTAACCCATCGCTGCTCTCAGTAATTGGCATATTTTCGGTATAAAAAGTCGTAATTTCAAACTGAGAATACGTGAAGAGAGCCTGAATTTGGCTTCAAAATATGGCTCAAGGGCCAAATTTGGGATGTTGGGGTATTTTGAAAACTGCAGAGAGGGTTTGGGCAAAATGTGACCCATCGCAGCTCTCAGTAATTAGCATATTTTCGATATAAAAATTCGTAATTTCAAACTGCGAATACTTGCAGAGAGCCAGAATTTGGCTCCAAAATATGGCTCAAGCATCGAATTTGGGATGTTTGGGATATTTTGAAAACTGCAGAGAGGGTTTGGGCAAAATGTGACCCATCGCAGCTCTCAGTAATTGGCATATTTTCGGTATAAAAATCGTAATTTCAAACTGCGAATACTTGCAGAGAGCCAGAATTTGGCTCCAAAATATGGCTCAAGTGTCGAATTTGGGATATTTGGGATATTTTGAAAACTGCAGGGGGGTTTGGGCAAAATGTGACCCATCACCGCTCTCAGTAATTGGCATATTTTCGGTATAAAATTCGTAATTTCAAACTGCGAATACGTGCAGAGAGCCAGAATTTGGCTCCAAAATATGGCTCAAGCATCGAATTTGGGATGTTTGGGATATTTTGAAAACTGCATTGGGGGTTTGGGCAAAATGTGATCCATCGCCGCTTTCAGTAATTGGCATATTTTTAGCATAAAAAATCGTAATTTCATATTGGGAATACGTGCAGAGAGCCACAATTTGACTCCAAAATATGGCTTAAGCCGCGAATTTGGGATGTTTGGGATATTTTGAAAACTGCGATGAGGGGGGGGGGGGGTATATGCAAAATGTGACCTATCGCCGCTCTCAGTAATTGGCATATTTTCGGTATAAAAAGTCGTAATTTCAAGCTACGAATACGTGCAGAGAGCCAGATTTTGGCTCCAAAGTAAGGCTCAAGCGTCGAATTCGGGATTTTTGGGATATTTTGAAAACTGCAGGGGAGGTTCTGGGCATAATTTGACCCATCGTTGCTCCCAGTAATTGTCATATTTTCGGTAAAAAAGTCGTAATTTCATACTGCGAATACGTGCAGAGAGCGAGAATTTGACTCCAAAATATAGCTCAAGCGTCGAATTTGGGATTTTTGGGATTTTTTGAAAACTGCAGGGGAGGTTTGGGCAAAATGTGACCCATCGCCGCTCTCAGTAATTGGCATATTTTCGGTATAAAAATTCGTAATTTCAAACTGCGAATACGTGCAGAGAGCCAGAATTTGGCTCCAAAATATGGCTCAAGCGTTGAATTTGTGATGTTTGGGATATTTTGAAAACTGCAGTGGGGGTTTGGGCAAATGTGAAACTTCGCCGCTTTCAGTAATTGGAATATTTTCGGTATAAAAATTCGTAATTTCAAACTGCGAATACGTACAGAGAGCCAGAATTTGTCTCCAAAATATTGCTCAAGCGTCGAATTTGGGATGTTTGGTATATTTTGAAAACTGCTGGGGGGGTTTGGGGAAAATGTAATCCATCGACGTCTCAGTAATTGGCATATTTTCGGTATAAAAAGTCGTAATTTCAAACTGCGAATACGTGCAGAGGGCCAGAATTTGGCTCCAAAATATGGCTCAAGGGTCGAATTTAGGATGTTTGGAATATTTTGAAAACTGCATGGGTGTTTGGGCAAAATGTGTCCATCATTGTTCTCAGTATTTGGCATAATTTCGATATAAAAATTAGTGATTTAAAACTGCGAATACGTGCAGAGAGCCAGAATTTGGCTCCAAAATATGGCTCAAGGGTCGAATTTGGGATGTTTGGGATATTTTGAAAACTGCAGGGGCTGGGTTTGGGCAAAATGTGACACATCAATGCTTTCAGTAATTGGCATATTTTCGGTATAAAAATTCGTAAATTCAAACTGCGAATACGTGCAAAGAGCCAGAATTTGGCTCCAATATATGGCTCAAGCATCGAATTTGGGATGTTTGGGATATTTTGAAAACTGCAGGGGCTGTTTGGGCAAAATGTCACACATCAATGCTTTCAAAAATTTGCATATTTTCGATATAAAAAATCGTGATTTCAAACGGCGAATACGTCCAGAGAGCCAGAATTTGGCTCCAAAATATGGCTCAAGTGTGGAATTTTGGATGTTTCGGACATTTTGAAAACTGTAGGGTGGTTTGGGCAAGATGTGACCCATCGCTGCTCTCAGTAATTGGCATATTTTGGGTATAAAAAGTCGTAATTTCAAACTGCGAATACGTGCAGAGAACCTGAATTTGGTTCCAAAATATGGCTCAAGGGTCGAATTTGGGATGTTTGGATATTTTGAAAACTGCAGGGTTATTTGGGCAAAATGTGACCCATCGCCGCTTTAAGTTATTGGCATATTTTCGGTATAAAAATTCGTAATTTCAAACTGCAAATATGAGCAGAGAGCCAGAATTTGGCTCCAAAATATGGTTCAATCGTCGAATTTGAGATGTTTGTGATATATTTTAAAACTGCAAGGGGGTTTAAGCAAAATGTGACCCATCGCCGCTCTCAGTATTTGGCATTTTTTCGGTATAAAAAGTCGTAATTTCAAACTGCGAATACGTGCAGAGAACCTTAATTTGAATCCAAACTATGGCTCAAGGGTCGAATTTGGGATGTTTGGGATATTTTGAAAACTGCAGGGGGTTATCTTGAGATCTTGAGGTTATCTTGAGATGATTTCGGGGCTTTTTTTAGTGTCCCCGCGGCCCGGTCCTCGACCAGGCCTCCTCCCCCAGGAAGCAGCCAGTGACAGCTGACTAACTCCCAGGTGCCTATTTACTGCTAGGTAACAGGGGCATTCAGGGTGAAAGAAACTTTGCCCATTTGTTTCTGCCTCGTGCGGGAATCGAACCCGCGCCACAGAATTACGAGTCCTGCGCGCTATCCACCAGGCAACGAGGCCCCCCCGAGGTTATGGGCAAAATGTGACCCATCGCCTCTGTCAGTACTTGCCATATTTTTTGTATAAAAAGTCGTAATTTCACACGGCGAATTCGTGCAGAGAGCCAGAATTTGGCTCCAAAATATGGCTCAAAAGTCGAATTTGGGATGTGTGGGATATTTTGAAAACTGCAGGGAGGTTTGGGCAAAATGTGACCCATCGCTGCTCTCAGTAATTGGCATATTTTCGGTATAAAAAGTCGTAATTTCAAACTGCGAATACGTGCAGAGAGCCAGAATTTGGCGCCAAAATATGGCTCAAGCGTCGAATTTGGGATGTTTGGGATATTTTGAAAACTGCAGGGTTGCTTTGGGTAAAATGTGACCCATCGCCGCTCTCAGTAATTGGCATATTTTCGGTATAAAAAGTCGTAATTTCAAACTGCGAATACGTGCAGAGAGCCAAAATTTGGCTCCAAAATATGGCTCAAGCGTCGAATTTGGGATGTTTGGGATATTTTGAAAACTGCATGGGGTTTTTTGGCAAAATGTGACCCATCGCCGCTTTCAGTAATTGGCATATTTTCGGTATAAAAAGTCGTAATTTCAAACAGCGAATACGTGCAGAGAGCCAGAATTTGGCTCCAAAATATGGCTCAAGGGTCGAATTTGGGATGTTTGGGATATTTTGAAAACTGCATGGGTGTTTGGGCAAAATGTGTCCATCATTGTTCTCAGTAATTGGCATATTTTCGATATAAAAATTCGTAATTTCAAACTGCGAATACGTGCAGAGAGCCTGAATTTGGCTCCAAAATATGGCTCAAGGGTCAAATTTGGAATGTTTGGGATATTTTGAAAACTGCAGGGGCTGTTTGGGCAAAATGTCACCCATCAATGCTTTCAGTAATTGGCATATTTTCGGTATAAAAATTCGTAATTTCAAACTGCGAATACGTGCAGAGAGCCAGAATTTGGCTCCAAAATATGGCTCAAGCATCGAATTTGGGATGTTTGGGATATTTTGAAAACTGCAGGGGGGGTTTGGGCAAAATGTGACCCATCAATGCTTTCAAAAATTGGCATATTTTCGGTATAAAAAATCGTAATTTCAAACTGCGAATACGTGCAGAGAGCCAGAATTTGGCTCCAAAATATGGCTCAAGTGTCGAATTTGGGATGTTTCGGATATTTTGAAAACTGTAGGGGGGGTTTGGGCAAAATGTGACCCATCGCTGCTCTCAGTAATTGGCATATTTTCGGAATAAAAAGTCGTAATTTCAAACTGCGAATACGTGCAGAGAGCCAGAATTTGGCTCCAAAATATGGCTCAAGGGTCGAATTTGGGATGTTTTGGATATTTTGAAAACTGCAGGGGGGGTTTGGGCAAAATGTGACCCATCGCCGCTCTCAGTAATTGGCATATTTTCGGTATAAAAATTCGTAATTTCAAACTGCGAATATGTGCAGAGAGCCAGAATTTGGCTCCAAAATATGGCTCAAGCGTCGAATTTGGGATGTTTGGGATATTTTGAAAACTGCAAGGGGGTTTGGGCAAAATGTGACCCATCGCCGCTCTCAGTAATTGGCATATTTTCGGTATAAAAAGTCGTAATTTCAAACTGCGAATACGTGCAGAGAGCCAGAATTTGGCTCCAAAATATGGCTCAAGGGTCGAATTTGGGATGTTTGGGATATTTTGAAAACTGCAGGGGGTTATCTTGAGATTTGGGTTAAAATGTGACCCATCGCCGCTCTCAGTAATTGGCATACCCCCAGGAATAAAAAGTCGTAATTTCAAACTGCGAATACGTGCAGAGAGAAAGAAATTTGGCTCATTTGTTTATGGCTCAAGCGGGTCGAATTTGGGATGAATTTGGATATTTTGAAAACTGCACGAGGGGAGGTTTGGGCAAAATGTGACCCATCGCCGCAGTCAGTAATTGGCATATTTTCGGAATAAAAAGTCGTAATTTCAAACTGAGAATACTTGCAGAGAGCCAGAATTTGGCTCCAAAATATGCCTCAAGCGGCGAATTTGGTATGTTTGGGATATTTTGAAAACTGCAGGGAGAATTGGGCAAAATGTGACCCATCGCTGCTCTTAGTAATTGGCATATTTTCGGTATAAAAAGTCGGAATTCCAAACTGCGAATACGTGCAGTGAGCCAGAATTTGGCGCCAAACTATGGCTCAAGCGTAGAATTTGGGATGTTTGTGATATTTTGAAAACTGCAGGGTGGCTTTTGGTAAAATGTGACCCATCGCCGCACTCAGTAATTGGCATTTTTTCGGTATAAAAAGTCGTAATTTCAAACTGCGAATACGTGCAGAGAGCCAAAATTTGGCTCCAAATAATGGCTCAAGCGTCGAATTTTGGATGTTTGGGACATTTTTAAAACTGCATGGGGTGTTTTGGCAAAATGTGATCCATCGCCGCTTTCAGTAATTGGCATATTTTCGGTATAAAACGTCGTAATTTCATACAGCGAATACGTGCAGAAAGCCAGAATTTGGCTCCAAAATATGGCTCAAGCGTCGAATTTGGGATGTTTGGGCAAAATGTGATCCATCGCTGCATTCAGTAATTGGCATATTTTCGGTATAAATAGTCGTAATTTCATACTGCGAATACGTGCAGAGAGCCAGAATTTGGCTCCAAAATATAGTTCAAGGGTCGAATTTGGGATGTCTGGGAAATTTTGAAAACTGCAGGGGGGTTTGGGCAAAATGTGACCCATCGCCGCTCTCAGTAATTGGCATATTTTCGGTATAAAAATTCGTAATTTCAAAAAGCGAATACGTGCAGAGAGCCAGAGTTTGGCTCCAAAATATGGCTCATGGGTTGAATTTGGGATGTTTGGGATATTTTGAAAACTGCAGTGGGGTTTGGGCAAATTGTGACCCATCGCCGCTCTCAGTAATTGGCATTTTTTCGGTATAAAAATCGTAATTTCAAACTGCAAATACTTGCAGAGAGCCAGAATTTGTCTCCAAAATATGGCTCAAGTGTCGAATTTGGGATATCTGGGATATTTTGAAAACTGCAGGGTGGTTTGGGTAAAATGTGACCTATCACCGCTCTAAGTAATTGGCATATTTTCGGTATAAAATTCGTAATTTCAAACTGCGAATACTTTCAGAGAGCAAAAATTTGGCTCCAAAATATGGCTCAAGCGTCGAATTTGGGATGTTTGGGATATTTTGAAAACTGCATTGGGTGTTTGCGCAAAATGTGTTCCATCGCTGCTTTCAGTAATTGGCATATTTTTAGTATAAAAAGTCGTAATTTCATATTGGGAATACGTGCAGAGAGCCAGAATTTGACTCCAAAATATGGCTTAAGCCGCGAATTTGGGATGTTTGGGATATTTTGAAAACTGCGATGAGGGGGGGGGTATATGCAAAATGTGACCTATCGCCGCTCTCAGTAATTGGCATATTTTCGGTATAAAAAGTCGTAATTTCAAACTACGAATACGTGCAGAGAGCCAGAATTTGGCTCCAAAGTAAGGCTCAAGGGTCGAATTCGGGATGTTTGGGATATTTTGAAAACTGCAGGGGAGGTTTGGGCAAAATGTGACCCATCGTTGCTCTCAGTAATTGGCATATTTTCGGTAAAAAAGTCGTAATTTCATACTGGGAATACGTGCAGAGAGCCAGAATTTGGCTCCAAAATATAGCTCAAGCGTCGAATTTGGGATTTTTGGGATATTTTGAAAACTGCAGGGAGGTTTGGGCAAAATGTGACCCATCGCCGCTCTCAGTAATTGGCATATTTTCGGTATAAAAATTCGTAATTTCAAACTGCGAATACGTGCAGAGAGCCAGAATTTGGCTCCAAAATATGGCTCAAGCGTTGAATTTGGGATGTTTGGGATATTTTGAAAACTGCAGTGGGGGTTTGGGCAAATGTGACCCATCGCCGCTCTCAGTAATTGGCATATTTTCGGTATAAAAATTCGTAATTTCAAACTGCGAATACGTGCAGAGAGCCAGAATTTGTCTCCAAAATATGGCTCAAGCGTCGAATTTGGGATGTTTGGTATATTTTGAAAACTGCTGGGAGGGTTTGGGGAAAATGTGATCCATCGACCGCTTCAGTAATTGGCATATTTTCGGTATAAAAAGTCGTAATTTCAAACTGCGAATACGTGCAGAGAGCCAGAATTTGGCTCCAAAATATGGCTCAAGCGTCGAATTTAGGACGTTTGGAATATTTTGAAAACTGCATGGGTGTTTGGGCAAAATGTGTCCACTCATTGTTCTCAGTATTTGGCATAATTTCGATATAAAAATTAGTGATTTAAAACTGCGAATACGTGCAGAGAGCCTGAATTTGGCTCCAAAATATGGCTCAAGGGTCAAATTTGGGATGTTTGGGATATTTTGAAAACTGCAGGGGGGGTTTGGGCAAAATGTCACACATCAATGCTTTCAGTAATTGGAATATTTTCGGTATAAAAATTCGTAAATTCAAACTGCGAATACGTGAAGAGAGCCGGAATTTGGCTCCAATATATGGCTCAAGCATCGAATTTGGGATATTTGGAATATTTTGAAAATTGCAGGGTTGGGCAAAATGTCACACATCAATGCTTTCAAAAATTTGCATATTTTCGGTATAAAAAATCATGATTTCAAACGGCGAATACGTCCAGAGAGCCAGAATTTGGCTCCAAAATATGGTTCAAGTGTCGAATTTTGGATGTTTCGGATATTTTAAAAACTGTAGGGTCGTTTGGGCAAGATGTGACCCATCGCTGCTCTCAGTAATTGGCATATTTTGGGAATAAAAAGTCGTAATTTCAAACTGCGAATACGTGCAGAGAACCTGAATTAGGTTCCAAAATATGGCTCAAGGGTCGAATTTGGGATGTTTGGATATTTTGAAAACTGCAGGGTTATTTGGGCAAAATGTGACCCATCGCCGCTTTAAGTTATTGGCATATTTTCGGTATAAATATTCGTAATTTCAAACTGCAAATATGAGCAGAGAGCCAGAATTTGGCTCCAAAATATGGTTCAAGCGTCGAATTTGAGATGTTTGTGATATATTTTAAAACTGCAAGGGGGTTTAAGCAAAATGTGACCCATCGCCGCTCTCAGTATTTGGCATTTTTTCGGTATAAAAAGTCGTAATTTCAAACTGCGAATACGTGCAGAGAACCTTAATTTGATTCCAAACTATGGCTCAAGGGTCGAATTTGGGATGTTTGGGATATTTTGAAAACTGCAGGGGGTTATCTTGAGATCTTGAGGTTATCTTGAGATGATTTCGGGGATTTTTTTAGTGTCCCCGCGGCCCGGTCCTCGACCAGGCCTCCACCCCCAGGAAGCAGCCCGTGACAGCTGACTAACTCCCAGGTGCCTATTTACTGCTAGGTAACAGGGGCATTCAGGGTGAAAGAAACTTTGCCCATTTGTTTCTGCCTCGTGCGGGAATCGAACCCGCGCCACAGAATTACGAGTCCTGCGCGCTATCCACCAGGCAACGAGGCCCCCCCGAGGTTATGGGCAAAATGTGACCCTTCGCCTCAGTCAGTACCTGCCATATGTTTTGTATAAAAAGTCGTAATTTCAAACGGCGAATTCGTGAAGAGAGCCAGAATTTGGCTCCAAAATATGGCTCAAGAGTCGAATTTGGGATGTGTGGGATATTTTGAAAACTGCAGGGAGGTTTGGGCAAAATGTGACCCATCGCTGCTCTCAGTAATTGGCATATTTTCGGTATAAAAAGTCGGAATTTCAAACTGCGAATACGTGCAATGAGCCAGAATTTGGCGCCAAACTATGGCTCAAGCGTAGAATTTGGGATGTTTGGGATATTTTGAAAACTGCAGGGTTGCTTTTGGTAAAATGTGACCCATCGCCGCACTCAGTAATTGGCATTTTTTCGGTATAAAAAGTCGTAATTTCAAACTGCGAATACGTGCAGAGAGCCAAAATTTGGCTCCAAATAATGGCTCAAGCGTCGAATTTTGGATGTTTGGGACATTTTTAAAACTGCATGGGGTTTTTTGGCAAAATGTGATCCATCGCCGCTTTCAGTAATTCGCATATTTTCGGTATAAAACGTCGTAATTTCATACAGCGAATACGTGCAGAGAGCCAGAATTTGGCTCCAAAATATGGCTCAAGCGTCGAATTTGGGATGTTTGGGCAAAATGTGATCCATCGCTGCTTTCAGTAATTGGCATATTTTCGGTATAAATAGTCGTAATTTCATACTGCGAATACGTGCAGAAAGCCAGAATTTGGCTCCAAAATATAGTTCAAGGGTCGAATTTGGGATGTCTGGGAAATTTTGAAAACTGCAGGGGGGTTTGGGCAAAATGTGACCTATCGCCGTTCTCAGGAATTGGCATATTTTCGGTATAAAAATTCGTAATTTCAAAAAGCGAATACGTTCAGAGAGCCAGAGTTTGGCTCCAAAATATGGCTCATGGGTTGAATTTGGGATGTTTGGGATATTTTGAAAACTGCAGTGGGGTTTGGGCAAATTGTGACCCATCGCCGCTCTCAGTAATTGGCATTTTTTCGGTATAAAAATCGTAATTTCAAACTGCAAATACTTGCAGAGAGCCAGAATTTGTCTCCAAATTATGGCTCAAGTGTCGAATTTGGGATATCTGGGATATTTTGAAAACTGCAGGGTGGTTTGGGTAAAATGTGACCTATCACCGCTCTAAGTAATTGGCATATTTTCGGTATAAAATTCGTAATTTCAAACTGCGAATACTTTCAGAGAGCAAAAATTTGGCTCCAAAATATGGCTCAAGCATCGAATTTGGGATGTTTGGGATATTTTGAAAACTGCATTGGGTGTTTGCGCAAAATGTGTTCCATCGCTGCTTTCAGTAATTGGCATATTTTTAGTATAAAAAGTCGTAATTTCATATTGGGAATACGTGCAGAGAGCCAGAATTTGACTCCAAAATATGGCTTAAGCCGCGAATTTGGGATGTTTGGGATATTTTGAAAACTGCGATGAGGGGGGGGTATATGCAAAATGTGACCTATCGCCGCTCTCAGTAATTGGCATATTTTCGGTATAAAAAGTCGTAATTTCAAGCTACGAATACGTGCAGAGAGCCAGATTTTGGCTCGAAAGTAAGGCTCAAGCATCGAATTCGGGATTTTTGGGATATTTTGAAAACTGCAGGGGAGGTTTGGGCATAATTTGACCCATCGTTGCTCACAGTAATTGTCATGTTTTCGGTAAAAAAGTCGTAATTTCATATTGGGAATACGTTCAGAGAGCGAGAATTTGACTCCAAAATATAGCTCAAGCGTCGAATTGGGGATTTTTGGGATTTTTTGAAAACTGCAGGGGAGGTTTGGGCATAATGTGACCTATCGCCGCTCTCAGGAATTGGCATATTTTCGGTATAAAAATTCGTAATTTCAAACTGCGAATACCTGCAGAGAGCCAGAATTTGGCTCCAAAATATGGCTCAAGCGTTGAATTTGTGATGTTTGGGATATTTTGAAAACTGCAGTGGGGGTTTGGGCAAATGTGAAACTTCGCCGCTTTCAGAAATTGGAATATTTTCGGTGTAAAGAGACGTAATTGCAAACTGCGAATACGTACAGAGAGCCAGAATTTGTCTCCAAAATATTGCTCAAGCGTCGAATTTGGGATGTTTGGTATATTTTGAAAACTGCTGGGAGGGTTTGGGGAAAATGTAATCCATCGACGTCTTCAGTAATTGGCATATTTTCGGTATAAAAAGTCGTAATTTCAAACTGCGAATACGTGCAGAGGGCCAGAATTTGGCTCCAAAATATGGCTCAAGGGTCGAATTTAGTACGTTTGGAATATTTTGAAAACTGCATGGGTGTTTGGGCAAAATGTGTCCACTCATTGTTCTCAGTATTTGGCATAATTTCGATATAAAAATTAGTGATTTAAAACTGCGAATACGTGCAGAGAGCCTGAATTTGGCTCCAAAATATGGCTCAAGGGTCAAATTTGGAATGTTTGGGATATTTTGAAAACTGCAGGGGCTGTTTGGGCAAAATGTCACACATCAATGCTTTCAGTAATTGGAATATTTTCGGTATAAATATTCGTAAATTCAAACTGCGAATACGTGAAAAGAGCCGGAATTTGGCTCCAATATATGGCTCAAGCATCGAATTTGGGATATTTGGAATATTTTGAAAACTGCAGGGGCTGTTTGGGCAAAATGTCACACATCAATGCTTTCAAAAATTTGCATATTTTCGGTATAAAAAATCGTGATTTCAAACGGCGAATACGTCCAGAGAGCTAGAATTTGGCTCCAAAATATGGCTCAAGTGTCGAATTTTGGATGTTTCGGATATTTTGAAAACTGTAGGGTCGTTTGGGCAAGATGTGACCCATCGCTGCTCTCAGTAATTGGCATATTTTGGGAATAAAAAGTCGTAATTTCAAACTGCGAATACGTGCAGAGAACCTGAATTTGGTTCCAAAATATGGCTCAAGGGTCGAATTTGGGATGTTTGGATATTTTGAAAACTGCAGGGTTATTTGGGCAAAATGTGACCCATCGCCGCTCTCAGTTATTGGCATATTTTCGGTATAAAAATTCGTAATTTCAAACTGCAAATATGAGCAGAGAGCCAGAATTTGGCTCCAAAATATGGTTCAATCGTCGAATTTGAGATGTTTGTGATATATTTTAAAACTGCAAGGGGGTTTAAGCAAAATGTGACCCATCGCCGCTCTCAGTATTTGGCATTTTTTCGGTATAAAAAGTCGTAATTTCAAACTGCGAATACGTGCAGAGAACCTTAATTTGATTCCAAACTATGGCTCAAGGGTCGAATTTGGGATGTTTGGGATATTTTGAAAACTGCAGGGGGTTATCTTGAGATCTTGAGGTTATCTTGAGATGATTTCGGGGATTTTTTTAGTGTCCCCGCGGCCCGGTCCTCGACCAGGCCTCCACCCCCAGGAAGCAGCCCGTGACAGCTGACTAACTCCCAGGTGCCTATTTACTGCTAGGTAACAGGGGCATTCAGGGTGAAAGAAACTTTGCCCATTTGTTTCTGCCTCGTGCGGGAATCGAACCCGCGCCACAGAATTACGAGTCCTGCGCGCTATCCACCAGGCAACGAGGCCCCCCCGAGGTTATGGGCAAAATGTGACCCTTCGCCTCAGTCAGTACCTGCCATATGTTTTGTATAAAAAGTCGTAATTTCAAACGGCGAATTCGTGAAGAGAGCCAGAATTTGGCTCCAAAATATGGCTCAAGAGTCGAATTTGGGATGTGTGGGATATTTTGAAAACTGCAGGGAGGTTTGGGCAAAATGTGACCCATCGCTGCTCTCAGTAATTGGCATATTTTCGGTATAAAAAGTCGGAATTTCAAACTGCGAATACGTGCAATGAGCCAGAATTTGGCGCCAAACTATGGCTCAAGCGTAGAATTTGGGATGTTTGGGATATTTTGAAAACTGCAGGGTTGCTTTTGGTAAAATGTGACCCATCGCCGCACTCAGTAATTGGCATTTTTTCGGTATAAAAAGTCGTAATTTCAAACTGCGAATACGTGCAGAGAGCCAAAATTTGGCTCCAAATAATGGCTCAAGCGTCGAATTTTGGATGTTTGGGACATTTTTAAAACTGCATGGGGTTTTTTGGCAAAATGTGATCCATCGCCGCTTTCAGTAATTCGCATATTTTCGGTATAAAACGTCGTAATTTCATACAGCGAATACGTGATGAGAGCCAGAATTTGGCTCCAAAATATGGCTCAAGCGTCGAATTTGGGATGTTTGGGCAAAATGTGATCCATCGCTGCTTTCAGTAATTGGCATATTTTCGGTATAAATAGTCGTAATTTCATACTGCGAATACGTGCAGAAAGCCAGAATTTGGCTCCAAAATATAGTTCAAGGGTCGAATTTGGGATGTCTGGGAAATTTTGAAAACTGCAGGGGGGTTTGGGCAAAATGTGACCCATCGCCGTTCTCAGGAATTGGCATATTTTCGGTATAAAAATTCGTAATTTCAAAAAGCGAATACGTGCAGAGAGCCAGAGTTTGGCTCCAAAATATGGCTCATGGGTTGAATTTGGGATGTTTGGGATATTTTGAAAACTGCAGTGGGGTTTGGGCAAATTGTGACCCATCGCCGCTCTCAGTAATTGGCATATTTTCGGTATAAAAATCGTAATTTCAAACTGCAAATACTTGCAGAGAGCCAGAATTTGTCTCCAAATTATGGCTCAAGTGTCGAATTTGGGATATCTGGGATATTTTGAAAACTGCAGGGTGGTTTGGGTAAAATGTGACCTATCACCGCTCTAAGTAATTGGCATATTTTCGGTATAAAATTCGTAATTTCAAACTGCGAATACTTTCAGAGAGCAAAAATTTGGCTCCAAAATATGGCTCAAGCATCGAATTTGGGATGTTTGGGATATTTTGAAAACTGCATTGGGTGTTTGCGCAAAATGTGTTCCATCGCTGCTTTCAGTAATTGGCATATTTTTAGTATAAAAAGTCGTAATTTCATATTGGGAATACGTGCAGAGAGCCAGAATTTGACTCCAAAATATGGCTTAAGCCGCGAATTTGGGATGTTTGGGATATTTTGAAAACTGCGATGAGGGGGGGGGGGGTATATGCAAAATGTGACCTATCGCCGCTCTCAGTAATTGGCATATTTTCGGTATAAAAAGTCGTAATTTCAAGCTACGAATACGTGCAGAGAGCCAGATTTTGGCTCGAAAGTAAGGCTCAAGCATCGAATTCGGGATTTTTGGGATATTTTGAAAACTGCAGGGGAGGTTTGGGCATAATTTGACCCATCGTTGCTCACAGTAATTGTCATGTTTTCGGTAAAAAAGTCGTAATTTCAAACTGCGAACACGTGCAGAGAGCGAGAATTTGACTCCAAAATATAGCTCAAGCGTCGAATTGGGGATTTTTGGGATTTTTTGAAAACTGCAGGGCAGTTTGGGCATAATGTGACCCATCGCCGCTCTCAGGAATTGGCATATTTTCGGTATAAAAATTCGTAATTTCAAACTGCGAATACGTGCAGAGAGCCAGAATTTGGCTCCAAAATATGGCTCAAGCGTTGAATTTGGGATGTTTGGGATATTTTGAAAACTGCAGTGGGGGTTTGGGCAAATGTGAAACTTCGCCGCTTTCAGTAATTGGAATATTTTCGGTGTAAAGAGACGTAATTGCAAACTGCGAATACGTGCAGAGAGCCAGAATTTGTCTCCAAAATATGGCTCAAGCGTCGAATTTGGGATGTTTGGTATATTTTGAAAACTGCTGGGAGGGTTTGGGCAAAATGTAATCCATCGACGTCTTCAGTAATTGGCATATTTTCGGTATAAAAAGTCGTAATTTCAAACTGCGAATACGTGCAGAGGGCCAGAATTTGGCTCCAAAATATGGCTCAAGGGTCGAATTTAGTACGTTTGGAATATTTTGAAAACTGCATGGGTGTTTGGGCAAAATGTGTCCACTCATTGTTCTCAGTATTTGGCATAATTTCGATATAAAAATTAGTGATTTAAAACTGCGAATACGTGCAGAGAGCCTGAATTTGGCTCCAAAATATGGCTCAAGGGTCAAATTTGGAATGTTTGGGATATTTTGAAAACTGCAGGGGCTGTTTGGGCAAAATGTCACACATCAATGCTTTCAGTAATTGGAATATTTTCGGTATAAATATTCGTAAATTCAAACTGCGAATACGTGAAAAGAGCCGGAATTTGGGTCCAATATATGGCTCAAGCATCGAATTTGGGATATTTGGAATATTTTGAAAACTGCAGGGGCTGTTTGGGCAAAATGTCACACATCAATGCTTTCAAAAATTTGCATATTTTCGGTATAAAAAATCGTGATTTCAAACGGCGAATACGTCCAGAGAGCTAGAATTTGGCTCCAAAATATGGCTCAAGTGTCGAATTTTGGATGTTTCGGATATTTTGAAAACTGTAGGGTCGTTTGGGCAAGATGTGACCCATCGCTGCTCTCAGTAATTGGCATATTTTGGGAATAAAAAGTCGTAATTTCAAACTGCGAATACGTGCAGAGAACCTGAATTTGGTTCCAAAATATGGCTCAAGGGTCGAATTTGGGATGTTTGGATATTTTGAAAACTGCAGGGTTATTTGGGCAAAATGTGACCCATCGCCGCTCTCAGTTATTGGCATATTTTCGGTATAAAAAGTCGTAATTTCAAACTGCATATATGAGCAGAGAGCCAGAATTTGGCTCCAAAATATGGTTCAAGCGTCGAATTTGAGATGTTTGTGATATATTTTAAAACTGCAAGGGGGTTTAAGCAAAATGTGACCCATCGCCGCTCTCAGTATTTGGCATTTTTCGGTATAAAAAGTCGTAATTTCAAACTGCGAATACGTGCAGAGAACCTTAATTTGAATCCAAACTATGGCTCAAGGGTCGAATTTGGGATGTTTGGGATATTTTGAAAACTGCAGGGGGTTATGGGCAAAATGTGACCCTTCGCCTCAGTCAGTACTTGCCATATGTTTTGTATAAAAAGTCGTAATTTCAAACTGCGAATATGTGCAGAGTGCCAGAATTTGCCTCCTAAATATGGCTCACGCGTCGAATTTGGGATGTTTGGGATATTTTGAAAACTGCAGGGAGGTTTGGGTAAAATGTGATCCATCGCCGCTTTCAGTAATTGGCATATTTTCGGTATAAAAATTCGTAATTTCAAACTGCGAATACGTGCAGAGAGCCAGAATTTGGCTCCAAAATATGGCTCAAGCGTCGAATTTGGATGTTTGGGATATTTTGAAAACTGCGAGGGGGGTTTGGGCAAAATGTGACCCATCGCCGCTCTCAGTAATTGGCATATTTTCGGAATAAAAAGTCGTAATTTCAAACTGCGAATACGTGCAGAGAACCTGAATTTGGCTCCAAAATATGGCTCAAGGGTCGAATTTGGGATGTTTGGATATTTTGAAAACTGCAGGGTTATTTGGGCAAAATGTGACCCATCGCCGCTCTCAGTTATTGGCATATTTTCGGTATAAAAAGTCGTAATTTCAAACTGCGAATACCTGCAGAGAGCCAGAATTTGGCTCCAAAATATGGCTCAAGCGTCGAATTTGGGATGTTTGGGATATTTTGAAAACTGCAAGGGGGTTTGGGCAAAATGTGACCCATCGCCGCTCTCAGTAATTGGCATTTTTTCGGTATAAAAAGTCGTAATTTCAAACTGCGAATACGTGCAGAGAACCAGAATTTGAATCCAAAATATGGCTCAAGGGTCGAATTTGGGATGTTTGGGATATTTTGAAAACTGCAGGGGGGTTTGGGCAAAATGTGACCCATCGCCTCTCTCAGTAATTGGCATATTTTTGTATAAAAAGTCGTAATTTCAAACTGCGAATACGTGCAGAGTGCCAGAATTTGGCTCCTAAATATGGCTCAAGCGTCGAATTTGGGATGTTTGGGATATTTTGAAAACTGCAGGGGGGGTTTGGGCAAAATGTGACCCATCGCTGCTCTCAGTAATTGGCATATTTTCGGTATAAAAATTCGTAATTTCAAACTGCGAATACGTGCAGAGAGCCAGAATTTGGCTCCAAAATATGGCTCAAGCGGTCGAATTTGGGATGTTTGGGATATTTTGAAAACTGCATGGGGGGTTTGGGCAAAATGTGATATATCGCCGTTCTCAGTAATTGGCATATTTTCGGCATAAAAAGTCGTAATTTCAAACTGCGAATACGTGCAGAGAGCCAGAATTTGGCTCCAAAATATGGCTCAAAGATCGAATTTGGGATGTTTGGGATATTTTGAAAACTGCAAGGGGGGTTTGGGCAAAATGTGACCCATCGCCGCTCTCAGTAATTGGCATATTTTCGGTATAAAAATTCGTAATTTCAAACTGCGAATACGTGCAGAGAGCCAGAATTTGGCTCAAAATATGGCTCAAGCGTCGAATTTGGGATGTTTGGGATATTTTGAAAACTGCAGGGGGGTTTGGGCAAAATGTGACCCATCGCTGCTCTCAGTAATTGGCATATTTTCGGTATAAAAAGTCGTAATTTCAAACTGCGAATACGTGCAGAGAGCCAGAATTTGGCCCCAAAATATGGCTCAAGCGTCGAATTTGGGATGTTTGGGATATTTTGAAAACTGCAGGGGGGTTTGGGCAAAATGTGATCCATCGCAACTCTCAGTAATTGGCATATTTTCGGTATAAAAAGTCGTAATTTCAAACTGCGAATACGTGCAGAGAGCCAGAATTTGGCCCCAAAATATGGCTCAAGGTTCGAATTTGGGATGTTTGGGATATTTTGAAAACTGCAAGGGGGGTTTGGGCAAAATGTGACCCATCCTCGCTCTCAGTAATTGGCATATTTTCGGTATAAAAAGTCGTAATTTCAAACTGCGAATACGTGCAGAGAGCCAGAATTTGGCTCCAAAATATGCCTCAAGCGGCGAATTTGTGATGTTTGGGATATTTTGAAAACTGCGAGGGGGTTTCGGCAAAATGTGACCCATCGCCGCACTCAGTAATTGGAATATTTTCGATATAAAATTCGTAATTTCAAATAGCGAATACGTGCAGAGAGCCAGAATTTGGCTCATAAATATAGCTCAAGCGTCGAATTTGGGATGTTTGGGATATTTTGAAAACTGGAAGGGGGGTTTGGGAAAAATGTGACCCATCGTTGCTCTCAGTATTTGGCATATTTTCGGAATAAAAAGTCGTAATTTCAAACTGCGAAAACTTGCAGAGAGCCAGAATTTGGCAAAATATGGCTCAAGGGTCGAATTTGGGATGTTTGGGATATTTTGAAAACTGCAAGGGGGGTTTGGGCAAAATGTGACCCATCGCTGCTCTCAGTAATTGGCATATTTTCGGAATAAAAAGTCGTAATTTCAAACTGCGAATACGTGCAGAGAGCCAGAATTTGGCTCCAAAATATGGCTCAAGGGCGAATTTGTGATGTTTGGGATATTTTGAAAACTGCAGGGGGGTTTGGGCAAAATGTGACCCATCGCCGCTCTCAGTAATTGGCATATTTTCGGTATAAAAATTCGTAATTTCAAACTGCGAATACGTGCAGAGAGCCAGAATTTGGCTCCAAAATATGGCTCAAGGGTCGAATTTGGGATGTTTGGGATATTTTGAAAACTGCAGGGGGGTTTGGGCAAAATGTGACCCATCGCCGCTCTCAGTAATTGGCATATTTTCGGTATAAAAAGTCGTAATTTCAAACTGCGAATACGTGCAGAGAGCCAGAATTTGGCTCCAAAATATGGCTCAAGGGTCGAATTTGGGATGTTTGGGATATTTTGAAAACTGCAGGGGGGTTTGGGCAAAATGTGACCCATCGTCGCTTTCAGTAATTGGCATATTTTCGGTATAAAAAGTCGTAATTTCAAACTGCGAATACGTGCAGAGAGCCAGAATTTGGCTCCAAAATATGGCTCAAGGGTCGAATTTGGGATGTTTGGGATATTTTGAAAACTGCAGGGGGGTTTGGGCAAAATGTGACCCATCGCCGCTCTCAGTAATTGGCATATTTTCGGTATAAAAAGTCGTAATTTCAAACTGCGAATACGTGCAGAGAGACAGAATTTGCCCCAAAAATATGCCTCAAGCGGCGAATTTGTGATGTTTGGGATATTTTGAAAACTGCGATGGGGGGTTTCGGCAAAATGTGACCCATCGCCGCACTCAGTAATTGGAATATTTTCGATATAAAATTCGTAATTTCAAATAGCGAATACGTGCAGAGAGCCAGAATTTGGCTCCAAAATATGGCTCAAGCGGCGAATTTGGGATGTTTGGGATATTTTGAAAACTGCAAGGGGGGTTTGGGCAAAATATGACCCATCGCCGCTCTCAGTAATTGGCATATTTTCGATATAAAATTCGTAATTTCAAACTGCGAATACGTGCAGAGAGCCAGAATTTGGCTCCAAAATATGGCTCAAGCGTCGAATTTGGGATGTTTGGGATATTTTGAAAACTGGAAGGGGGGTTTGGGCAAAATGTGACCCATCGCTGCTCTAAGTAATTGGCATATTTTCGGTATAAAAGTCGTAATTTCAAACTGCGAATACGTGCAGAGAGCCAGAATTTGGCTCAAAATATGGCTCAAGCGTCGAATTTGGGATGTTTGGGATATTTTGAAAACTGCAGGGGGGTTTGGGCAAAATGTGACCCATCGCCGCTCTCAGTAATTGGCATATTTTCGGTATAAAAGTCGTAATTTCAAACTGCGAATACGTGCAGAGAGCCAGAATTTGGCTCCAAAATATAGCTCAAGCGTCGAATTTGGGATGTTTGGGATATTTTGAAAACTGCAATGGGGGGTTTGGGCAAAATGTGACCCATCGCCGCTCTCAGTAATTGGCATATTTTCGGTATAAAATTCGTAATTTCAAACTGCGAATACGTGCAGAGAGCCAGAATTTGGCTCAAAATATGGCTCAAGCGTCGAATTTGGGATGTTTGGGATATTTTGAAAACTGCAGGGGGGTTTGGGCAAAATGTGACCCATCGCTGCTCTCAGTAATTGGCATATTTTCGGTATAAAAAGTCGTAATTTCAAACTGCGAATACGTGCAGAGAGCCAGAATTTGGCTCCAAAATATGGCTCAAGCGTCGAATTTGGGATGTTTGGGATATTTTGAAAACTGCAGGGGGGGTTTGGGCAAAATGTGACCCATCGCCGCTCTCAGTAATTGGCATATTTTCGGTATAAAAGTCGTAATTTCAAACTGCGAATACGTGCAGAGAGCCAGAATTTGGCTCCAAAATATGGCTCAAGCGTCGAATTTGGGATGTTTGGGATATTTTGAAAACTGCAGGGGGTTTTGGGCAAAATGTGACCCATCGCCGCTCTCAGTAATTGGCATATTTTCGGTATAAAAAGTCGTAATTTCAAACTGCGAATACGTGCAGAGAGCCAGAATTTGGCTCCAAAATATGGCTCAAGGGTCGAATTTGGGATGTTTGGGATATTTTGAAAACTGCAGGGGGGTTTGGGCAAAATGTGACCCATCGCTGCTCTCAGTAATTGGCATATTTTCGGTATAAAAATTCGTAATTTCAAACTGCGAATACGTGCAGAGAGCCAGAATTTGGCTCCAAAATATGGCTCAAGCGTCGAATTTGGGATGTTTGGGTTATTTTGAAAACTGCAGGGGGGGGGGGTTTGGGCAAAATGTGACCCATCGCCGCTCTCAGTGATTGGCATATTTTCGGTATAAAAATTCGTAATTTCAAACTGCGAATACGTGCAGAGAGCCAGAATTTGGCTCCAAAATATGGCTCAAGGGTCGAATTTTGGATGTTTCATATATTTTAAAAATTGGAGGGGGGTTTGGGCAAAATATGACCCTTCGCCGCTCTCAGTAATTGGCGTATTTTCGGTATAAAAAGTCGAAATTTCAAACTTCGAAAACGGGCAGAAAGCAAGAATTTGGCTCCAAAATATGGCTCAAGGGTCGAATTTGGGATGTTTGGGATATTTTGAAAACTGCAGGGGGGGTTTGGGCAAAATGTGACCCATCGCTGCTCTCAGTAATTAGCATATTTTTTTTTTTTAAAGTCGTAATTTCAAACTGCAAATACGTGCAGAGAGCCAGAATTTTTCTCCAAAATATGGCTCATGCGTCGAATTTGGGATGTTTGGGATATTTTGAAAACTGCAGGGAGGGTTTGGGCAAAATGTGATCCATCGTCGCTTTCAGTAATTGGCATATTTTCTGTATAAAAATTCGTAATTTCAAACTGCGAATACGTGCAGAGAGCCAGAATTGGGCTACAAAATATGGCTTAAGCGTCGAATTTGGGATATTTGTGATATTTTGAAAACTGCTTGGGGGGTTTGAGCAAATGTGACCCATCGCCGCTCTCAGTAACTGGCATATTTTCGGTATAAAAAGTCGTAATTTCAAACTGCGAATACGTGCAGAGCCTGAATTTGGCTTTAAAATATGGCTTAAGGGTCGAATTTGGGATGTTTGGGATATTTTGAAAACTGCAGGGGGTTTGGGCAAAATGTGACCCATCGCCGCTCTCAGTAATTGGCATATTTTCGGTATAAAAAGTCGTAATTTCAAACTGCGAATACGTGCAGAGAGCCAGAATTTGGCTCCAAAATATGGCTCAAGCGTCGAATTTGGGATGTTTGGGATATTTTGAAAACTGCAGGGGGGTTTGGGCAAAATGTGACCCATCGCCGCTCTCAGTAATTGGCATATTTTCGGTATAAAAAGTCGTAATTTCAAACTGCGAATACGTGCAGAGAGCCAGAATTTGGCTCCAAAATATGGCTCAAGGGTCGAATTTGGGATGTTTGGGATATTTTGAAAACTGCAGGGGGGTTTGGGCAAAATGTGACCCATCGCCGCTCTCAGTAATTGGCATATTTTCGGTATAAAAAGTCGTAATTTCAAACTGCGAATACGTGCAGAGAGCCAGAATTTGGCTCCAAAATATGGCTCAAGGGTCGAATTTGGGATGTTTGGGATATTTTGAAAACTGCAGGGGGGTTTGGGCAAAATGTGACCCATCGCTGCTCTCAGTAATTGGCATATTTTCGGTATAAAAATTCGTAATTTCAAACTGCGAATACGTGCAGAGAGCCAGAATTTGGCTCCAAAATATGGCTCAAGCGTCGAATTTGGGATGTTTGGGATATTTTGAAAACTGCAGGGGGTTTGGGCAAAATGTGACCCATCGCCGCTTTCAGTAATTGGCATATTTTCGGTATAAAACGTCGTAATTTCAAACTGCGAATACGTGCAGAGAGCCAGAATTTGGCTCCAAAATATGGCTCAAGGGTCGAATTTGGGATGTTTGGGATATTTTGAAAACTGCAAAATGTGACCCATCGCCGCTCTCAGGGGGTTTGGGCAAAATGTGACCCATCGCTGCTCTCAGTAATTGGCATATTTTCGGTATAAAAATTCGTAATTTCAAACTGCGAATACGTGCAGAGAGCCAGAATTTGGCTCCAAAATATGGCTCAAGCGTCGAATTTGGGATGTTTGGGATATTTTGAAAACTGCAGGGGGGTTTGGGCAAAATGTGACCCATCGCCGCTTTCAGTAATTGGCATATTTTCGGTATAAAAAGTCGTAATTTCAAACTGCGAATACGTGCAGAGAGCCAGAATTTGGCTCCAAAATATGGCTCAAGCGTCGAATTTGGGATGTTTGGGATATTTTGAAAACTGCAAGGGGGGTTTGGGCAAAATGTGACCCATCGCCGCTCTCAGTAATTTGGCATATTTTCGGTATAAAAAGTCGTAATTTCAAACTGCGAATACGTGCAGAGAGCCAGAATTTGGCTCCAAAATATGGCTCAAGCGTCGAATTTGGGATTTTTGGGATATTTTGAAAACTGCAGGGGGGTTTGGGCAAAATGTGACCCATCGCCGCTCTCAGTAATTGGCATATTTTCGGTATAAAAATTCGTAATTTCAAACTGCGAATACGTGCAGAGAGCCAGAATTTGGCTCCAAAATATGGCTCAAGCGTCGAATTTGGGATGTTTGGGATATTTTGAAAACTGCAGAGGGGGTTTGGGCAAAATGTGACCCATCGCCGCTCTCAGTATTTGGCATATTTTCGGTATAAAAGTCGTAATTTCAAACTGCGAATACTTGCAGAGAGCCAGAATTTGGCTCCAAAATATGGCTCAAGGGTCGAATTTGGGATGTTTGGGATATTTTGAAAACTGCAGGGGGGTTTGGGCAAAATGTGACCCATCGCCGCTCTCAGTAATTGGCATATTTTCGGTATAAAAGTCGTAATTTCAAACTGCGAATACGTGCAGAGAGCCAGAATTTGGCTCCAAAATATGGCTCAAGGGTCGAATTTGGGATGTTTGGGATATTTTGAAAACTGCAGGGGGGTTTGGGCAAAATGTGACCCATCGCTGCTCTCAGTAATTGGCATATTTTCGGTATAAAAAGTCGTAATTTCAAACTGCGAATACGTGCAGAGAGCCAGAATTTGGCTCCAAAATATGGCTCAAGCGTCGAATTTGGGATGTTTGGGATATTTTGAAAACTGGAGGGGGTTTGGGCAAAATGTGACCCATCGCGCTCTCAGTAATTGGCATATTTTCGGTATAAAAAGTCGTAATTTCAAACTGCGAATACGTGCAGAGAGCCAGAATTTGGCTCCAAAATATGGCTCAAGCGTCGAATTTGGGATGTTTGGGATATTTTGAAAACTGCAGGGGGGTTTGGGCAAAATGTGACCCATCGCCGCTCTCAGTAATTGGCATATTTTCGGTATAAAAAGTCGTAATTTCAAACTGCGAATACGTGCAGAGAGCCAGAATTTGGCTCCAAAATATGGCTCAAGCGTCGAATTTGGGATGTTTGGGATATTTTGAAAACTGCAGGGGGGGTTTGGGCAAAATGTGACCCATCGCTGCTCTCAGTAATTGGCATATTTTCGGTATAAAAAGTCGTAATTTCAAACTGCGAATACGTGCAGAGAGCCAGAATTTGGCTCCAAAATATGGCTCAAGGGTCGAATTAGGGATGTTTGGTATATTTTTGAAAACAGCAGTGGGGGTTTCGGCAAAATATGACACATCGTCGCTCTCTTTAGGCACATTTTCGGTATAAAAATTCGTAATTTCAAACTGCGAATACGTGCAGAGAGCCAGAATTTGGCTCCAAAATATGGCTCAAGCGTCGAATTTGGGATGTTTAAGATATCTTGAAAACTGCGATGGGGGGATTGGGCAAAATGTTACCTATCGCTGCTCTGAGTAATTGGCATATTTTCGGTATAAAAAGTCGTAATTTCAAACTGCGAATACATGCAGAGAGTCAGAATTTGTCTTCAAAATATGGCTAAAGGGTCGAATTTGGGATGTTTGGGATATTTTGAAAACTGCAAAGGGGGTTGGGAAAAATGTGACCCATCGCCACTCTCAGTAATTGGCATATTTTCGGTATAAAATTCGTAATTTCAAACTACGAATACGTGCAGAGAGCCAGAACGTGGCTCCAAAATATGGCTCAAGTGTCGATTTTGGGATGTTTGGAATTATTTGAAAACTGCACGGGGTGTTTGGGCAAAATGTGACCCATTGCTGCTCTCAGTAATTTGAATATTTTCGGTATAAAAAGTCATATTTTCAAACTTCAAATACGTGCAGAGAGCCAGAATTTGGCTCCAAAATATGGCTCAAGAAGTCGAATTTGGGATGTTTGGGATATTTTGAAAACTGGAAGGGGGGTTTGGGCAAAATGTGACCCATCGCCGCTCTCAGTAATTGGCATATTTTCGGTATAAAATTCGTAATTTCAAATGCGAATACGTGCAGAGAGCCAGAATTTGGCTCCAAAATATGGCTCAAGCGTCGAATTTGGGATGTTTGGGATATTTTGAAAACTGCATGGGGGGTTTGGGCAAAATGTGACCCATCGCCGCTCTCAGTAATTGGCATATTTTCGGTATAAAAAGTCGTAATTTCAAACTGCGAATACGTGCAGAGAGCCAGAATTTGGCTCCAAAATATGGCTCAAGGGTCGAATTTGGGATGTTTGGGATATTTTGAAAACTGGAAGGGGGTTTGGGAAAAATGTGACCCATCGTTGCTCTCAGTATTTGGCATATTTTCGGAATAAAAAGTCGTAATTTCAAACTGCGAAAACTTGCAGAGAGCCAGAATTTGGCTACAAAATATGGCTCAAGGGTCGAATTTTAGATGTCTGGGATATTTTGAAAACTGCAGGGGGGTTTGGGCAAAACGTGACCCATCGTCGCTCTCAGTATTTGGCATATTTTCGGAATAAAAAGTCGTAATTTCAAACTGCGAATACTTGCAGAGAGCCAGAATTTGGCTCCAAAATATGCCTCAAGCGGCGAATTTGAGATGTTTGGGATATTTTGAAAACTGCAATGGGGGGTTTGGGCAAAATGTGACCTATCGCCGCTTGCACTAATTGGCATATTTTCGGTATAAAAAGTGTTAATTTCAAACTGCGAATACGTGCAGAGAGCTAGAATTTGGCTCTAAAATATGGCTCAAGGGTCGAATTTGGGATTTTGTGATATATTTTAAAACTGCAGGGGGGTTTGGGCAAATTGTGACCCCATCGCTGATCTCAGTAACTGGAATATTTTCGGTATAAAAATTCGTAATTTCAAACTGCGAATACGTGCAGAGAACCTGAATTTGGTTCCAAAATATGGCTCAAGCGTCGAATTTGGGATATTTCGGATATTTTGAAAACTGCAGGGGGGGTTTGGGCATAATGTGACCCATCGCCGCTCTCAGTAATTTGCATATTTTCGGTATAAAAATTCGTAATTTCAAACTGCGAATACGTGCAGAGAGCCAGAATTTGGCTCCAAAATATGGCTCAAGCGGCGAATTTGGGATGTTTGGGATATTTTGAAAACTGCATGGGGGGTTTGGGCAAAATGTGACCCATCGCCGCTCTCAGTAATTGGCATTTTTTCGGTATAAAAATTCGTAATTTCAAACTGCGAATACGTGCAGAGATCCTGAATTTGGTTCCAAAATATGGCTCAAGGGTCGAATTTGGGATGTTTGGGATATTTTGAAAACTGCAAGGGGGGGGGGTTGGTTTGGGCAAAAGGTGACCCATCGCTGCTCTCAGTAATTGGCATATTTTCGGTATAAAAAGTCGTAATTTCAAACTGCGAATACTTGCAGAGAGCCAGAATTTGGCTCCAAAATATGGCTCAAGCGTCGAATTTGGGATGTTTGGGATATTTTGAAAACTGCAGGGGGGTTTGGGCAAAATGTGACCCATCGCCGCTCTCAGTAATTGGCATATTTTCGGTATAAAAATTCGTAATTTCAAACTGGGAATACGTGCAGAGAGCCAGAATTTGGCTCCAAAATATGGCTCAAGCGTCGAATTTGGGATGTTTGGGATATTTTGAAAACTGGAAGGGGGGTTTGGGCAAAATGTGACCCTTCGTCGCTCGCAGTAATTGGCATATTTTCGGTATAAAAAGTCGTAATTTCAAACTGCGAATACGTGCAGAGAGCCAGAATTTGCTCCAAAATATGGCTCAAGGGTCGAATTTGGGATGTTTGGGATATTTTGAAAACTGCAGGGGGGGTTTCGGCAAAATGTGACCCATCGCCGCTTTCAGTAATTGGCATATTTTCCGTATAAAAATTCGTAATTTCAAACTGCGAATACGTGCAGAGAGCCAGAATTTGGCTCCAAAATATAGCTCAAGCGTCGAATTTGGGATGTTTGGGATATTTTGAAAACTGAAGGGGGGTTTGTGCAAAATGTAACCCATCGTCGCTCTCAGTAATTGGCATACTTTCGGTATAAAAAGTCGTAATTTCAAACTGCGAAAACGTGCAGAGAGCCAGAATTTGGCTCCAAAATATGGCTCAAGGTCGAATTTGGGATGTTTGGGATATTTTGAAAACTGCGGGGGGGTTTGGGCAAAATGTGACCCATCGTCGCTTTCAGTAATTGGCATATTTTCGGTAAAAAAGTCGTAATTTCAAACTGCGAATACGTGCAGAGAGCCAGAATTTGGCTCCAAAATATGGCTCAAGCGTCGAATTTGGGATGTTTGGGATATTTTGAAAACTGCAATGGGGGGTTTGGGCAAAATGTGACCCATCGCCGCTCTCAGTAATTGGCATATTTTCGGTATAAAAAGTGTAATTTCAAACTGCGAATACGTGCAGAGAGCCAGAATTTGGCTCCAAAATATGGCTCAAGGGTCGAATTTGGGATGTTTAGGATATTTTGAAAATTGCAGGTGGGTTTGGGCAAAATGTGACCCATCGCCGCTCTCAGTAATTGGCATATTGTCGGTATAAAAAGTCGTAATTTCAAACTGCAAATACGTGCAGAGAACCAGAATTTGGCTCCAAAATATGGCTCAAGCGTCGAATTTGGGATGTTTGGGATATTTTGAAAACTGCAAGGGGGGGTTTGGGCAAAATGTGACCCATCGCCGCTCTCAGTAATTGGCATATTTTCGGTATAAAAATTCGTAATTTCAAACTGCGAATACGTGCAGAGAGCCAGAATTTGGCTCCAAAATATGGCTCAAGCGTCGAATTTGGGATGTTTGGGATATTTTGAAAACTGCAGGGGGGTTTGGGCAAAATGTGACCCATCGCCGCTCTCAGTAATTGGCATATTTTCGGTATAAAAATTCGTAATTTCAAACTGCGAATACGTGCAGAGAGCCAGAATTTGGCTCCAAAATATGGCTCAAGGGTCGAATTTGGGATGTTTCGGATATTTTGAAAACTGCAGGGGGGTTTGGGCAAGAGTGACCCATCGCTGCTCTCAGTAATTGGCATATTTTCGGTATAAAATTCGTAATTTCAAACTGCGAATACGTGCAGAGAGCCAGAATTTGGCTCCAAAATATGGCTCAAGCGTCGAATTTGGGATGTTTGATATATTTTGAAAACTGCAGGGGGGTTTGGGCAAAATGGGACCCCATCGCTGCTCTCAGTAATTGGCATATTTTCGGTATAAAAAGTCGTAATTTCAAACTGCGAATACGTGCAGAGAGCCAGAATTTGGCTCCAAAATATGGCTCAAGCGTCGAATTTGGGATGTTTGGGATATTTTGAATTTTGCTGCATGGGGGTTTGGACAAAATGTGACCCATCGTCGCTCGCAGGAATGCATATTTTCGGTATAAAAAGTCGTAATTTCAAACTGCGAATACTTGCAGAGAGCCAGAATTTGGCTCCAAAATATGGCTCAAGGGTCGAATTTGGGGTGTTTGGGATATTTTGAAAACTGCAGGGGGGGTTTTGGCAAAATGTGACCCATCGCGGCTTTCAGGAATTGGCATATTTTCGGTATAAAAAGTCGTAATTTCAAACTGCGAATACGTGCAGAGATCCAGAATTTGGCTCCAAAATATGGCTCAAGGGTCGAATTTGGGATGTTTGGGATATTTTGAAAACTGGAAGGGGGGTTTGGGAAAAATGTGACCCATCGTCGCTATCAGTGTTTGGCATATTTACGGAATAATATGTCGTAATTTCAAACTGCGAAAACTTGCAGAGATCCAGAATTTGGCTTCAAAATATGCCTCAAGGGTCGAATTTTTTTATGTCTGGTATATTTTGAAAACTGCAGGGGGGGGTTGGGCAAAATGTGACCCATCGCTGCTCTCAAGGAATTGGCATATTTTCGTTATAAAAATTCGTAATTTAGAATTGCGAATACTTGCAGAGAGACAGAATTTGGCTCCAAAATATGGCTCAAGGGGCGAATTGTGGATGTGTTGGATATTTTGAAAACTGCAGGGGGTTTGGGCAAAGTGTGACCCATCGCCGCTCTCAGGAATTAGCATATTTTCGGTATAAAAATTCGTAATTTCAAAATGCGAATATGTGCAGAGAACCAGAATTTGGCTCCAAAATATGGCTCAAGCGTCGAGTTTGGGATATTTAGATTATTTTAAAAACTGAAGAGCATGTTTACGCAAAATGTGACCCTTCGCTGCTCTCAGAAATTTGCATTTTTCCTTTATAAAAAGTCATAATTTCAAACGACAAATTCTTGCAGAGAGCCAGAATTTGGCTCCAAAATTTAGCTCAAGCGTCAAATTTGGGGTGTTCGGGATATTTTGAAAACTGCGATGAGGGGTTTGGTCAAAATGTGATCCATCGCCACTTTCAGTAATTGGCATATTTTCGGTATAAAAAGTCGTAATTTCAAACTGCGAATACCCACAGAGAGCCAGAATTTGGCCCGAAAATATGGCTCAAGCGTCGAATTTGGGATGTTTGGGATATTTTGAAAACTGCAGTGGGGGGTTTAGGCAAAATGTGCCCCATCGTTGCTCTCAGTAATTGGCATATTTTCGGTATAAAAAGTCGTAATTTCAAACTGCGAATACGTGCAGAGATACAGAATTTGGCTCCAAAATATGGCTCCAGGGTCAAATTTGGGATGTTTGGGATGTTTTGAAAACTGCAGGTGGGTTTGGGCAAAATGTAAATCATCGCCGCTATCAGTATTTGGCATATTTTTGGAATAAAAAGTCGTAATTTCACTCTGTGAATACTTGCAGAGAGCCAGAATTTGGCTCCCAAATTTGGCTCAAGGGTCAAATTTGGGATGTCTGGGATATTTTAAAAACTGCAGAGGGGTTTGGGTAAAATGTGACCCATCGCTACTCTCAGGAATTGGCATATTTTCGGTATAAAAATTCGTAATTTCAAACTGCGAATACGTGCAGAGAGCCAGAATTTGGCTGCAAAATATGGCTCAAGCTTCGAATTTGGGACGTTTGGGATATTTTGAAAACTGCAGGTGGGTTTGGGCAAAATGTGACCCATCGTTGCTCTCAGTAATTAGCATATTTTCGGTATAAAAATTCGTAATTTCAAATTGCGAATACGTGAAGAGAGCCAGAATTTGGCTCCAAAATATGGCTCAAGCGTCGAATTTAGGATGTTTGGAATATTTTGAAAACTGCAGGGGGCTGTTTGGGCAAAATGTCACACATCAATGCTTTCAAAAATTGCATATTTTCGGTATAAAAAGTCGTGATTTCAAACGGCGAATACGTCCAGAGAGCAAGAATTTGGCTCGAAAATATGGCTCAAGGGTAGAATTTTGGATGTTTCGGATATTTTGAAAACTGTAGGGTCGTTTGGGCAAGATGTGACCCATCGCTGCTCTCAGTAATTGGTATATTTTCGGAATAAAAAGTCGTAATTTCAAACTGCGAATACGTGCAGATAACCTGAATTTGGTTCTAAAATACGGCTCAAGGGTCGAATTTGGGATGTTTGGATATTTTGAAAACTGCAGGGTTATTTGGGCAAAATGTGACCCATCGCTGCTCTCAGTTATTGGCATATTTTCGGTATAAAAATTCGTAATTTAAAACTGCGAAAAGGTGCAAAGAGCCAGAATTTGGCTCCAAAATATGGCTCAAGGGTAGAATTTGGGATTATGTGATATATATTAAAACTGCAGGGGGGTTTGGGCAAAATGTGACCCCATCGCTGATCTCAGTAACTGGCATATTTTCGGTATAAAAATTCGTAATTTCAAACTGCGAATACGTGCAGAGAGCCACAATTTGGCTCCAAAATATGGCTCAAGGATCGAATTTTGGATGTTTGGGAGATTTTGAAAACTGCAGTGAGGGGTTTAGGCAAAATGTGACCCATCGCTGCTCTCAGTAATTGGCATATTTTCGGTATAAAAAGTCGTAATTTCAAACTGCGAATACGTGCAGAGAGCTAGAAATTGGCTCCAAAATATGGCTCAAGGGTCGAATTTGGGATGTTTGGGATATTTTGAAAACTGGAAGGGGGGTTTGGGAAAAATGTGACCCATCGTCGCTATCAGTGTTTTGGCATATTTACGGAAAAATATGTCGTAATTTCAAACTGCGAAAACTTGCAGAGATCCAGAATTTGGCTTCAAAATATGGCTCAAGGGTCGATTTTTTTATGTCTGGATTATTTTAAAAACTGAAGGGGAGGGGGGGTTGGGCAAAATGTGACCCATCGCGCGCTCTCAGAAATTTGCATTTTTCCGTTATAAAAAATTCGTAATTTAGAACGACGAATACTTGCAGAGAGACAGAATTTGGCTCCAAAATATGGCTCAAGCGGCAAATTTGTGTGTGTTGGATATTTTGAAAACTGCGATGGGGTTTTGGGCAAAGTGTGATCCATCGCCGCTCTCAGGAATTAGCATATTTTCGGTATAAAAATTCGTAATTTCAAAATGCGAATATGTGCAGAGAACCAGAATTTGGCTCCAAAATATGGCTCAAGCGTCGAATTTGGGATATTTGGATTATTTTAAAAACTGAAGAGCATGTTTTGGGCAAAATGTGACACCTTCGCTGCTCTCAGAAATTTGCATTTTTCCGGTATAAAATAAAAAGTCATATTTCAAACGACAAATTCTTGCAGAGAGACAGAATTTGGCTCAAAATATGGCTCAGGTCGAATTTGGGATGTTTGGGATATTTTGAAAACTGCAGGGGGTTTGGGCAAAATGTGACCATCGCCGACTCAGTATTTGGCATATTTTCGGTATAAAAAGTCGTAATTTCACTCTGTGAATACGTGCAGAGAGCCAGAATTTGGCTCCCAAATTTGGCTCAAGGGTCGAATTTGGGATGTTTGGGATATTTTGAAAACTGCAGGGGGGTTTGGGCAAAATGTGACCCATCGCCGCTCTCAGTAATTGGCATATTTTCGGTATAAAAAGTCGTAATTTCAAACTGCGAATACGTGCAGAGAGCCAGAATTTGGCTCCAAAATATGGCTCAAGGGTCGAATTTGGGATGTTTGGGATATTTTGAAAACTGCAGGGGGGGTTTGGGCAAAATGTGACCCATCGCCGCTCTCAGTAATTGGCATATTTTCGGTATAAAAAGTCGTAATTTCAAACTGCGAATACGTGCAGAGAGCCAGAATTTGGCTCCAAAATATGGCTCAAGGGTCGAATTTGGGATGTTTGGGATATTTTGAAAACTGCAGGGGGGGGTTTGGGCAAAATGTGACCCATCGCTGCTCTCAGTAATTGGCATATTTTCGGTATAAAAAGTCGTAATTTCAAACTGCGAATACGTGCAGAGAGCCAGAATTTGGCTCCAAAATATGGCTCAAGGGTCGAATTTGGGATGTTTGGGATATTTTGAAAACTGCAGGGGGGTTTGGGCAAAATGTGACCCATCGCTGCTCTCAGTAATTGGCATATTTTCGGTATAAAAAGTCGTAATTTCAAACTGCGAATACGTGCAGAGAGCCAGAATTTGGCTCCAAAATATGGCTCAAGGGTCGAATTTGGGATGTTTGGGATATTTTGAAAACTGCAGGGGGGTTTGGGCAAAATGTGACCCATCGCCGCTCTCAGTAATTGGCATATTTTCGGTATAAAAAGTCGTAATTTCAAACTGCGAATACGTGCAGAGAGCCAGAATTTGGCTCCAAAATATGGCTCAAGGGTCGAATTTGGGATGTTTGGGATATTTTGAAAACTGCAGGGGGGTTTGGGCAAAATGTGACCCATCGCCGCTCTCAGTAATTGGCATATTTTCGGTATAAAAAGTCGTAATTTCAAACTGCGAATACGTGCAGAGAGCCAGAATTTGGCTCCAAAATATGGCTCAAGCGTCGAATTTGGGATGTTTGGGATATTTTGAAAACTGCAGGGGGGGTTTGGGCAAAATGTGACCCATCGCCGCTCTCAGTAATTGGCATATTTTCGGTATAAAAAGTCGTAATTTCAAACTGCGAATACGTGCAGAGAGCCAGAATTTGGCTCCAAAATATGGCTCAAGCGTCGAATTTGGGATGTTTGGGATATTTTGAAAACTGCAGGGGGGGTTTGGGCAAAATGTGACCCATCGCCGCTCTCAGTAATTGGCATATTTTCGGTATAAAAAGTCGTAATTTCAAACTGCGAATACGTGCAGAGAGCCAGAATTTGGCTCCAAAATATGGCTCAAGGGTCGAATTTGGGATGTTTGGGATATTTTGAAAACTGCAGGGGGGGTTTGGGCAAAATGTGACCCATCGCCGCTCTCAGTAATTGGCATATTTTCGGTATAAAAAGTCGTAATTTCAAACTGCGAATACGTGCAGAGAGCCAGAATTTGGCTCCAAAATATGGCTCAAGCGTCGAATTTGGGATGTTTGGGATATTTTGAAAACTGCAGGGGGGGTTTGGGCAAAATGTGACCCATCGCCGCTCTCAGTAATTGGCATATTTTCGGTATAAAAAGTCGTAATTTCAAACTGCGAATACGTGCAGAGAGCCAGAATTTGGCTCCAAAATATGGCTCAAGGGTCGAATTTGGGATGTTTGGGATATTTTGAAAACTGCAGGGGGTTTGGGCAAAATGTGACCCATCGCCGCTCTCAGTAATTGGCATATTTTCGGTATAAAAAGTCGTAATTTCAAACTGCGAATACGTGCAGAGAGCCAGAATTTGGCTCCAAAATATGGCTCAAGCGTCGAATTTGGGATGTTTGGGATATTTTGAAAACTGCAGAGGAGGGTTTGGGCAAAATGTGACCCATCGCTGCTCTCAGTAATTGGCATATTTTCGGTATAAAAAGTCGTAATTTCAAACTGCGAATACGTGCAGAGAGCCAGAATTTGGCTCCAAAATATGGCTCAAGCGTCGAATTTGGGATGTTTGGGATATTTTGAAAACTGCAGGGGGGTTTGGGCAAAATGTGACCCATCGCCGCTTTCAGTAATTGGCATATTTTCGGTATAAAAAGTCGTAATTTCAAACTGCGAATACGTGAAGAAAGCCAGAATTTGGCTCCAAAATATGGCTCAAGGGTCGAATTTGGGATGTTTGGGATATTTTGAAAACTGCAGGGGGGGTTTGGGCAAAATGTGACCCATCGTTGCTCTCAGTAATTGGCATATTTTCGGTATAAAAAGTCGTAATTTCAAACTGCGAATACGTGCAGAGAGCCAGAATTTGGCTCCAAAATATGGCTCAAGGGTCGAATTTGGGATGTTTGGGATATTTTGAAAACTGCAGGGGGGTTTGGGCAAAATGTGACCCATCGCCGCTTTCAGTAATTGGCATATTTTCGGTATAAAAAGTCGTAATTTCAAACTGCGAATACGTGCAGAGAGCCAGAATTTGGCTCCAAAATATGGCTCAAGGGTCGAATTTGGGATGTTTGGGATATTTTGAAAACTGCAGGGGGGTTTGGGCAAAATGTGACCCATCGCCGCTCTCAGTAATTGGCATATTTTCGGTATAAAAAGTCGTAATTTCAAACTGCGAATACGTGCAGAGAGCCAGAATTTGGCTCCAAAATATGGCTCAAGGGTCGAATTTGGGATGTTTGGGATATTTTGAAAACTGCAGGGGGGGTTTGGGCAAAATGTGACCCATCGCCGCTCTCAGTAATTGGCATATTTTCGGTATAAAAAGTCGTAATTTCAAACTGCGAATACGTGCAGAGAGCCAGAATTTGGCTCCAAAATATGGCTCAAGCGTCGAATTTGGGATGTTTGGGATATTTTGAAAACTGCAGGGGGGGTTTGGGCAAAATGTGACCCATCGCCGCTCTCAGTAATTGGCATATTTTCGGTATAAAAAGTCGTAATTTCAAACTGCGAATACGTGCAGAGAGCCAGAATTTGGCTCCAAAATATGGCTCAAGGGTCGAATTTGGGATGTTTGGGATATTTTGAAAACTGCAGGGGGGTTTGGGCAAAATGTGACCCATCGCTGCTCTCAGTAATTGGCATATTTTCGGTATAAAAAGTCGTAATTTCAAACTGCGAATACGTGCAGAGAGCCAGAATTTGGCTCCAAAATATGGCTCAAGGGTCGAATTTGGGATGTTTGGGATATTTTGAAAACTGCAGGGGGGGGTTTGGGCAAAATGTGACCCATCGCTGCTCTCAGTAATTGGCATATTTTCGGTATAAAAAGTCGTAATTTCAAACTGCGAATACGTGCAGAGAGCCAGAATTTGGCTCCAAAATATGGCTCAAGGGTCGAATTTGGGATGTTTGGGATATTTTGAAAACTGCAGGGGGGTTTGGGCAAAATGTGACCCATCGCCGCTCTCAGTAATTGGCATATTTTCGGTATAAAAAGTCGTAATTTCAAACTGCGAATACGTGCAGAGAGCCAGAATTTGGCTCCAAAATATGGCTCAAGGGTCGAATTTGGGATGTTTGGGATATTTTGAAAACTGCAGGGGGGGTTTGGGCAAAATGTGACCCATCGCTGCTCTCAGTAATTGGCATATTTTCGGTATAAAAAGTCGTAATTTCAAACTGCGAATACGTGCAGAGAGCCAGAATTTGGCTCCAAAATATGGCTCAAGGGTCGAATTTGGGATGTTTGGGATATTTTGAAAACTGCAGGGGGGGTTTGGGCAAAATGTGACCCATCGCCGCTCTCAGTAATTGGCATATTTTCGGTATAAAAAGTCGTAATTTCAAACTGCGAATACGTGCAGAGAGCCAGAATTTGGCTCCAAAATATGGCTCAAGGGTCGAATTTGGGATGTTTGGGATATTTTGAAAACTGCAGGGGGGTTTGGGCAAAATGTGACCCATCGCTGCTCTCAGTAATTGGCATATTTTCGGTATAAAAAGTCGTAATTTCAAACTGCGAATACGTGCAGAGAGCCAGAATTTGGCTCCAAAATATGGCTCAAGGGTCGAATTTGGGATGTTTGGGATATTTTGAAAACTGCAGGGGGGTTTGGGCAAAATGTGACCCATCGCCGCTCTCAGTAATTGGCATATTTTCGGTATAAAAAGTCGTAATTTCAAACTGCGAATACGTGCAGAGAGCCAGAATTTGGCTCCAAAATATGGCTCAAGCGTCGAATTTGGGATGTTTGGGATATTTTGAAAACTGCAGGGGGGTTTGGGCAAAATGTGACCCATCGCCGCTCTCAGTAATTGGCATATTTTCGGTATAAAAAGTCGTAATTTCAAACTGCGAATACGTGCAGAGAGCCAGAATTTGGCTCCAAAATATGGCTCAAGGGTCGAATTTGGGATGTTTGGGATATTTTGAAAACTGCAGGGGGGTTTGGGCAAAATGTGACCCATCGCCGCTCTCAGTAATTGGCATATTTTCGGTATAAAAAGTCGTAATTTCAAACTGCGAATACGTGCAGAGAGCCAGAATTTGGCTCCAAAATATGGCTCAAGCGTCGAATTTGGGATGTTTGGGATATTTTGAAAACTGCAGGGGGGTTTGGGCAAAATGTGACCCATCGCCGCTCTCAGTAATTGGCATATTTTCGGTATAAAAAGTCGTAATTTCAAACTGCGAATACGTGCAGAGAGCCAGAATTTGGCTCCAAAATATGGCTCAAGGGTCGAATTTGGGATGTTTGGGATATTTTGAAAACTGCAGGGGGGGTTTGGGCAAAATGTGACCCATCGCCGCTCTCAGTAATTGGCATATTTTCGGTATAAAAAGTCGTAATTTCAAACTGCGAATACGTGCAGAGAGCCAGAATTTGGCTCCAAAATATGGCTCAAGGGTCGAATTTGGGATGTTTGGGATATTTTGAAAACTGCAGGGGGTTTGGGCAAAATGTGACCCATCGCCGCTCTCAGTAATTGGCATATTTTCGGTATAAAAATTCGTAATTTCAAACTGCGAATACGTGCAGAGAGCCAGAATTTGGCTCCAAAATATGGCTCAAGGGTCGAATTTGGGATGTTTGGGATATTTTGAAAACTGCAGGGGGGTTTGGGCAAAATGTGACCCATCGCCGCTCTCAGTAATTGGCATATTTTCGGTATAAAAAGTCGTAATTTCAAACTGCGAATACGTGCAGAGAGCCAGAATTTGGCTCCAAAATATGGCTCAAGCGTCGAATTTGGGATGTTTGGGATATTTTGAAAACAGCTGGGGGGTTTTGGCAAAATGTGACCCATCGCCGCTCTAAGTAATTGGCATATTCTCGAAATAAAGTTCCTAATTTCAAGCGGCGTATACGTGCCGAGAGCAAGAATTTTGCTCCAAAATATAGCTCAAGGGTCGCATTTTCGGATGTTTGGGATATTTTGAAAACAGCAAGCGTGTTTGGGCAAAATGTGACCCATCGCCGCTCTCAGTAATTTGCATTTTTTCGGTGTGAAAAACGTAATTTCAAACTGCGAATACGTGCAGAAAGCCAGAATTTGGCTCCAAAATATGGCTCATGGGTCGAATTTGGGATGTTTGGGATATTTTGAAAACTGCAGGGGGTTTGGGCAAAATGTGACCCATCGCCGCTCTCAGTAATTGGCATATTTTCGGTATAAAAATTCGTAATTTCAAACTGCGAATACGTGCAGAGAGCCAGAATTTGGCTCCAAAATATGGCTCAAGGGTCGAATTTGGGATGTTTGGGATATTTTGAAAACTGCAGGGGGGTTTGGGCAAAATGTGACCCATCGCTGCTCTCAGTAATTGGCATATTTTCGGTATAAAAAGTCGTAATTTCAAACTGCGAATACGTGCAGAAAGCCAGAATTTGGCTCCAAAATATGGCTCATGGGTCGAATTTGGGATGTTTGGGATATTTTGAAAACTGCATGGGGGAGGGGTTTGGGTAAAATGTGTCCCATCACCGCTCTCAGTAATTGGCATATTTTCGGTTTAAAAAGTCGTATATTCAAACTGCGAATACGTGCAGAGAGCCAGAATTTGGCTCCAAAATATGGCTCAAGGGTCGAATTTGGGATGTTTGGGATATTTTGAAAACTGCAGGGGGGTTTGGGCAAAATGTGACCCATCGCCGCTCTCAGTAATTGGCATATTTTCGGTATAAAAAGTCGTAATTTCAAACTGCGAATACGTGCAGAGAGCCAGAATTTGGCTCCAAAATATGGCTCAATCGTTCGAATTTGGGATGTTTGGGATATTTTGAAAACTGCAAGGAGGGTTTGGGCAAAATGTGATCCATCGCCGCTCTCAGTAATTGGCATATTTTCGGTATAAAAAGTCGTAATTTCAAACTGCGAATACGTGCAGAGAGCCAGAATTTGGCTCCAAAATATGGCTCAAGGGTCGAATTTGGGATGTTTGGGATATTTTGAAAACTGCAGGGGGGTTTGGGCAAAATGTGACCCATCGCCGCTCTCAGTAATTGGCATATTTTCGGTATAAAAAGTCGTAATTTCAAACTGCGAATACGTGCAGAGAGCCAGAATTTGGCTCCAAAATATGGCTCATGGGCCGAATTTGGGATGTTTGGGATATTTTGAAAACTGCAGGGGGGGTTTGGGCAAAATGTGACCCATCGCCGCTCTCAGTAATTGGCATATTTTCGGTATAAAAATTCGTAATTTCAAACTGCGAATACGTGCAGAGAGCCAGAATTTGGCTCCAAAATATGGCTCAAGTGTCGAATTTGGGATGTTTGGAATATTTTGAAAACTGAAGGGGGGTGGCAAAATGTGACCCATCTTTGTTTCCAGTAATTGGCATATTTTCGGTATAAAAAGTCGTAATTTCAAACTGCGAATACGTGCAGAGAGCCAGAATTTGGCTCCAAAATATGGCTCAAGCCTCGAATTTGGGATGTTTGGGATATTTTGAAAACTGCAGGATGGGTTTGGGCAAAATGTGACCCATCGCCGCTCTCAGTAATTGGCATATTTTCGGTATAAAAATTCGTAATTTCAAACTGCGAATACGTGCAGAGAGCCAGAATTTGGCTCCAAAATATGGATCAAGCGTCGAATTTGGGATGTTTGGGATAGTTTGAAAACTGCTGGGAGGGTTTGGGCAAAATTTGATCAATCGCCGCTTTCAGTAATTGACATATTTTAGGTATAAAATGTCCTAATTTCAAACTGCGAATACGTGCAGAGAGCCAGAATTTGGCTCCAAAATATGGCTCGAGTGTCGGATTTGGGATGTTTGGGAAATTTTGAAAACTGCAGGGGGGTTTGGGCAAAATGTGACTCATCGCTGCTCTCAGTAATTGGCATATTTTCGGTATAAAATTCGTAATTTCAATCTGGGAAGACGTGCAGAGAGCCAGAATTTGACTCCAAAATATGGCTCAAGCTTCGGATTTGGGATGTTTGGGATATTTTGAAATTAGCAAATAGGATTTGGGCAAAATGTGATCCATCGCCTCCTTCAGTAATTGGCATATTTTCGGTATAAAAATTCGTAATTTCATACTGCGAATACATGCAGAGAGCCAGAATTTGGCTCCAAAATATGGCTCAAGCGTCGAATTTGGGATGTTTGGAATATTTTGAAAACTGCAAGGGGGTTTGGGCAAAATGTGACCCATCGCCGCTCTCAGTAATTGGCATATTTTCGGTATAAAAATTCGTAATTTTAAACTGCGAATACGTGCAGAGAGTCAGAATATTGCTCCAAAATATGGCTCAAGCGTCGAATTTGGGATGTTTTGGATATTTTGAAAACTGCAGGGGGGTTTCGGCAAAATGTGACCCATCGCTGCTCTCAGTAATTGGCATATTTTCGGTATAAAATGTCATAATTTCAAACTGCGAATACGTGTAGAGAGCCAGAATTTGGATACAAAATATGGCTCAAGCATCGATTTTGGGATGTTTGGGATATTTTGAAAACTGCAGGGGGGGTTTGGGCAAAATGTGATCCATCGCTGCTCTCAGTAATTGGCATATTTTCGGTATAAAATGTCGTAATTTCAAACTGCGAATACGTGCAGAGAGCCAGAATTTGGCTCCAAAATATGGCTCAAGGGTCGAATTTGGGATGTTTGGGATATTTTGAAAACTGCAGGGGGGTTTGGGCAAAATGTGACCTATCGTAGATCTCAGTAATTGGCATATTTTCGGTAGAAAAAGTCGTAATTTCAAACTGCGAATACGTGCAGAAAGCCAGAATTTGCCTCCAAAATATGGCTTAAGCGTTGAATTTGGGATGTTTGGAATATTTTGAAAACAGCTGAGTGGGTTTTGGCAAAATGTGACCCATCGCCGCTCTCAGTAATTGGCATATTTTCGGTATAAAAAGTCGTAATTTCAAACTGCGAATACGTGCAGAGAGCCAGAATTTGGCTCCAAAATATGGCTCAAGGGTCGAATTTGGGATGTTTGGGATATTTTGAAAACTGCAGGGGGGTTTGGGCAAAATGTGACCCATCGCCGCTCTCAGTAATTGGCATATTTTCGGTATAAAAAGTCGTAATTTCAAACTGCGAATACGTGCAGAGAGCCAGAATTTGGCTCCAAAATATGGCTCAAGGGTCGAATTTGGGATGTTTGGGATATTTTGAAAACTGCAGGGGGGTTTGGGCAAAATGTGACCCATCGCCGCTCTCAGTAATTGGCATATTTTCGGTATAAAAAGTCGTAATTTCAAACTGCGAATACGTGCAGAGAGCCAGAATTTGGCTCCAAAATATGGCTCAAGGTCGAATTTGGGATGTTTGGGATATTTTGAAAACTGCAGGGGGTTTGGGCAAAATGTGACCCATCGCTGCTCTCAGTAATTGGCATATTTTCGGTATAAAAAGTCGTAATTTCAAACTGCGAATACGTGCAGAGAGCCAGAATTTGGCTCCAAAATATGGCTCAAGCGTCGAATTTGGGATGTTTGGGATATTTTGAAAACTGCAGGGGGGGTTTGGGCAAAATGTGACCCATCGCCGCTCTCAGTAATTGGCATATTTTCGGTATAAAAAGTCGTAATTTCAAACTGCGAATACGTGCAGAGAGCCAGAATTTGGCTCCAAAATATGGCTCAAGGGTCGAATTTGGGATGTTTGGGATATTTTGAAAACTGCAGGGGGGTTTGGGCAAAATGTGACCCATCGCTGCTCTCAGTAATTGGCATATTTTCGGTATAAAAAGTCGTAATTTCAAACTGCGAATACGTGCAGAGAGCCAGAATTTGGCTCCAAAATATGGCTCAAGCGTCGAATTTGGGATGTTTGGGATATTTTGAAAACTGCAGGGGGGGGGTTTGGGCAAAATGTGACCCATCGCCGCTCTCAGTAATTGGCATATTTTCGGTATAAAAAGTCGTAATTTCAAACTGCGAATACGTGCAGAGAGCCAGAATTTGGCTCCAAAATATGGCTCAAGGGTCGAATTTGGGATGTTTGGGATATTTTGAAAACTGCAGGGGGGTTTGGGCAAAATGTGACCCATCGCCGCTCTCAGTAATTGGCATATTTTCGGTATAAAAAGTCGTAATTTCAAACTGCGAATACGTGCAGAGAGCCAGAATTTGGCTCCAAAATATGGCTCAAGCGTCGAATTTGGGATGTTTGGGATATTTTGAAAACTGCACGTGGGTTTGGGCAAAATGTGACCCATCGCCGCTCTCAGTAATTGGCATATTTTCGTTATAAAAAGTCGTAATTTCAAACTGCGAATACGTGCAGAGAGCCAGAATTTGGCTCCAAAATATGGCTCAAGCGTCGAATTTGGGATGTTTGGGATATTTTGAAAACTGCAGGGGGGGTTTGGGCAAAATGTGACCTATTGCTGCTCTCAGTAATTGGCATATTTTCGGTATAAAAATTCGTAATTTCAAACTGCGAATACGTGCAGAGAGCCAGAATTTGGCTCCAAAATATGGCTCAAGGGTCGAATTTGGGATGTTTGGGATATTTTGAAAACTGCAAGGGGGTTTGGGCAAAATGTGACCCATCGCCGCTCTCAGTAATAGGCATATTTTCGGTATAAAAAGTCGTAATTTCAAACTGCGAATACGTGCAGAGAGCCAGAATTTGGCTCCAAAATATGGCTCAAGGGTCGAATTTGGGATGTTTGGGATATTTTGAAAACTGCAGGGGGGGTTTGGGCAAAATGTGATCCATCGCCGCTCTCAGTAATTGGCATATTTTCGGTATAAAAAGTCGTAATTTCAAACTGCGAATACGTGCAGAGAGCCAGAATTTGGCTCCAAAATATGGCTCAAGGGTCGAATTTGGGATGTTTGGGATATTTTGAAAACTGCAGGGGGTTTGGGCAAAATGTGACCCATCGCCGCTTTCAGTAATTGGCATATTTTCGGTATAAAAAGTCGTAATTTCAAACTGCGAATACGTGCAGAGAGCTAGAATTTGGCTCCAAAATATGGCTCAAGGGTCGAATTTGGGATATTTGGGATATTTTGAAAACTGCAGGGGGGTTTGGGCAAAATGTGACCCATCGCTGCTCTCAGTAATTGGCATATTTTCGGTATAAAAAGTCGTAATTTCAAACTGCGAATACGTGCAGAGAGCCAGAATTTGGCTCCAAAATATGGCTCAAGGGTCGAATTTGGGATGTTTGGGATATTTTGAAAACTGCAGGGGGGGTTTGGGCAAAATGTGACCCATCGATGCTTTCAGTAATTGGCATATTTTCGGTATAAAAAGTCGTAATTTCAAACTGCGAATACGTGCAGAGAGCCAGAATTTGGCTCCAAAATATGGCTCAAGCGTCGAATTTGGGATGTTTGGGATATTTTGAAAACTGCAGGGAGGGTTTGGGCAAAATGTGATCCATCGCTGCTCTCAGTAATTGGCATATTTTCGGTATAAAAGTCGTAATTTCAAACTGCGAATACGTGCAGAGAGCCAGAATTTGGCTCCAAAATATGGCTCAAGCGTCGAATTTGGGATGTTTGGGATATTTTGAAAACTGCAGGGAGGGTTTGGGCAAAATGTGACCCATCGCTGCTTTCAGTAATTGGCATATTTTCGGTATAAAAAGTCGTAATTTCAAACTGCGAATACGTGCAGAGAGCCAGAATTTGGCTCCAAAATATGGCTCAAGGGTCGAATTTGGGATGTTTGGGATATTTTGAAAACTGCAGGGGGGTTTGGGCAAAATGTGACCCATCGCCGCTCTCAGTAATTGGCATATTTTCGGTATAAAAATTCGTAATTTCAAACTGCGAATACGTGCAGAGAGCCAGAATTTGGCTCCAAAATATGGCTCAAGGGTCGAATTTGGGATGTTTGGGATATTTTGAAAACTGCAGGGGGGTTTGGGCAAATGTGACCCATCGCCGCTCTCAGTAATTGGCATATTTTCGGTATAAAAAGTCGTAATTTCAAACTGCGAATACGTGCAGAGAGCCAGAATTTGGCTCCAAAATATGGCTCAAGCGTCGAATTTGGGATGTTTGGGATATTTTGAAAACTGCAGGGGGGGTTTGGGCAAAATGTGATCCATCGCCGCTTTCAGTATTGGCATATTTTCGGTATAAAAAGTTGTAATTTCAAACTGTAAATACTTGCAGAGAGCCAGAATTTGGCTCCAATTATGGCTAAAGTGTCGAATTTGGGTTGTCTGGATATTTTGAAAACTGCAGGGGGGGTTGGGAAAATGTGACCTATCACTGCTCTCGGGATTTGGCATATTTTCGGTATAAAGTTCGTAATTTCAAACTGCGAATACGTGCAAAAAGCCAGGATTTGGCTCCAAAATATGGCTCATGGGTCGAATGGGGATGTTTCGGATTATTTTGAAATTGGCAAGGGGGTTTGGGCAAAATGTGACCCATCGCTGATCTCAGTCATCGGTATATTTTCGGTATAAAAAAAGTCGTATTTTCAAATGCGAAAGGTGCAGAGAATGCAGAATCAACTTGGCTCCAAAATATGGTTCAGGTTCGAATTTGGGATGTGTGTGATATATTTTAAAACTACAGGGGGTTTGGACGAAATGTAACCCTTTGCCGCTGTCAGTAATTACAAAATTTCGGTATTAAAAGTTGTAATTTTCAAACTGCGAATACGTGCAGAGAGCCAGATTTTGGCTCCAAAATATGGCTCAAGGGTTTGAATTTGGGTTGTTTGGGATATTTTAAAAAACTACAGGGGGGTTGGGACAAAATGTTACCCATCGATGTTTCAGTAATTGGCATTTTTTCGGTATAAAAAGTCGTAATTTCAAACAGCAAATATGTGCAAAGAGCAAGAATTTGGCTCCAAATTCTGGCTCAAGCGTAGTATTTGGGATGTTTGGGATTTTTCAAAACTACAGGGTGGGTTTAGGCAAAATGTGACCCATCACTGCTCTCAGTAATTGGCATATTTTCGGTATAAAGTTCGTAACTTCAAACTGCGAATTCGTACAGAGAGCCAGAATTTGGATTCAAAATATGGCTCAAGCGTCGAATTTGGGATGTTTCGGATATTTTGAAATTTGCAGGGGGGTTTGGGCAAAATGTGACCCATCGCCGCTCTCAGTAATCGGTATATTTTCGGTATAAAAAGTCATAATTTCAAAATGCGAATACGTGCAGAGAACCAGAATTTGGCTCCAAAATATGGTAGAGGGGTAGAATTTGGGATGTTTGTGATATATTTTAAAACTGCAAGGGTGTTTGGGCAAAACGTGACCCATCGCCGCTCTCAGTATTTGGCATTTTTTCGGTATAAAAAGTCGTAATTTCAAACTGCGAATACGTGCAGAGAGCCAGAATTTGCCTCCAAAATATGGCTCAAGCGTCGAATTGGGGATTTTTAGGATATTTTGAAAACTGCAGGGTGGGGGGGGGGGGGTTGGCTATTTTGTGACCCATCGCCGCTCACAGTAATTGGCATATTTTCGGTATAAAATTCGTAACTTCAAATTGCGAATACGTGCAGAGAGCCAGAATTTGGCTCCTACATATGGCTCAAGCGTCGAATTTGGGATGTTTGGGATATTTTGAAAACTGCAGAGGGGTTTTGGGCAAAATGTGACCCATCGCAGCTCTCAGTAATTGGCATATTTTCGGTATAAAAAGTCGTAATTATAAACAGCAAATATGTGCAGAGCGCCAGAATTTGGCTCCAAAATCTGGCTCAAGCGTAGTATTTGGGATGTTTCGGATTAATTAAAACTACAGGGTGGGTTTAGGCAAAATTTGACCCATCGCTGCTCTCAGTAATTGGCATATTTTCGGTATAAAATTCGTAATTTCAAACTGCGAATACGTGCAGAGAGCCAGAATTTGGCTTCAAAATATGGCTCAAGCGTCGAATTTCGGATGTTTGGGATATTTTGATAACTGCAGGGGGGTTTAGACATAATGTGACCCATCGCTGCTCTCAGGAATTGGCATATTTTCGGTAAAAATAGTCGTAGTTTCAAACTGCGAATACGTGCAGAGAGCCAGAATTTGGCTCCAAAATATGGCTCATGGGTGGAATTTTTGGATGTTTCGGATATTTTGAAAAATGCATGGAGGTTTGGGCAAATGAGACTCATCGTCGCTCTCAGTAATTGGCATATTTTCGTTATAAACAGTCGTAATTTTAAATTGCGAATACTTGCAGAGAGCCAAAATTTGGCTCCTAAATATGGCTCAAGGGTCGAATTTGGGATGTTTGGGATATTTTGAAAACTGCAGAAGGGGTTTGGGCAAAATGTGACCCATCGCAGCTCTCAGTAATTGGCATATTTTCAGTATAAAAGTTCGTAATTTCAAACTGCGAATACGTGCATAGAGCGAGAATTTGGCTCCAAAATATCGCTCAAGCGTCGAATTTGGGATTTCTGGGATATTTTGAAAACTGCAGGGGGGTTTGGGCAAAATGTGACCTATCGCCGCCATCAGGAATTGGCATATTTTCGGCATAAAAATTCGTAATTTCAAACTGCGAATACGTGCAGAGAGCCAGAGTTTGGCTCTATAATATGGCTCATGGGTCGAATTTGGGATGTTTGGGATATTTTGAAAACTGCAGGGGGGTTTGGGCAAAATGTGATCAATCGCCTCTTTCAGTAATTGGCATATTTTCGGTATGAAAAGTCGTAATTTCAAACTTCGAATACATGCAGAGAGCCAGAATTTGACTTCAAAATACGGCTCAAACGTGGAATTTTGGATGTTTATGATATATTGAGAACAGCAGGCAGCATTTGGGCAAAATGTGATCCATCGCTGCTTTCAGTAATTTGCATATTTTCGGTATAAAAAGTTGTAATTTCAAACTGCAAATACTTGCAGAGAGCCAGAATTTGGCTCCAAATTATGGCTCAAGTGTCGAATTTGGGTTGTCTGGAGTGTTTTGAAAACTGCAGGGGGGGTTTGGGCAAAATGTGACCCATCACTGCTCTCAGGATTTGGCATATTTTCGGTATAAAAGTTCGTAATTTCAAACTGCGAATACGTGCAAAAAGCCAGGATTTGGCTCCAAAATATGGCTCATGGGTCGAATTTGGGATGTTTCGGATATTTTGAAATTTGCAAGGGGGTTTGGGCAAAATGTGACCCATCGCTGATCTCAGTCATCGGTATATTTTCGGTATAAAAAGTCGTAATTTCAAAATGGGAAAAGGTGCAGAGAATCAGAACTTGGCTCCAAAATATGGTTCAGGGGTCGAATTTGGGATGTTTGTGATATATTTTAAAACTACAGGGGGGTTTGGACAAAATGTGACCTATCGCCGCTCTCAGTAATTGGCATATTTTCGGTATAAAATTCTTAATTTCAAACTGCGAATACTTGCAGAGAGCCAGAATTTGGCTCCAAAATATGGCTCAAGCGTCGAATTTGGGATGTTTGGGATATTTTGAAGACCGCATGGGGTGTTTGGACGAAATGTGATCCACCGCTCGCTTTCAGTAATTGGCATATTTTCGGTATAAAATTTAGTAATTTCTAACTGCGAATATGTGCAGAGAACCTGAATTTGCCTCCAAACTATGGCTCAAGGGTCGAATTTAGGATGTTTGGGATATTTTGAAAACTGCTGGGGGGTTAGGACCAAATGTGACCCTTCGCTGCTGTCAGTAATTACAAATTTTCGGTATTAAAAGTCGTAATTTCAAACTGCGAATACGTGCAGAGAGCCAGAATTTGGCTCCAAAATATGGCTCAAGGGTTGAATTTGGTATGTTTGGGATATTTTGAAAACTACAGGGGGGTTTGGACAAAATGTGACCCATCGATGTTTCAGTAATTGACATATTTTCGGTATAAAAAGTCGTATTTTCAAACAGCAAATATGTGCAGAGAGCCAGAATTTGGCTCCAAATTCTGGTTCAAGCGTAGTATTTGGGATGTTTGAGATTTTTCAAAACTACAGGGTGGGTTTAGGCAAAATGTGACCCATCGCTGCTCTCAGTAATTGGCATATTTTCGGTATAAAGTTCGTAACTTCAAACTGCGAATACGTGCAGAGAGCCAGAATTTGGCTTCAAAATATGGCCCAAGCGTCGAATTTGGGATGTTTGGGATATTTTGAAAACTGCAGGGAGAGTTTGGACAATATGTGATCCATTGCTGCTTTCAGTAATTGGTATATTTTCGGTATAAAAAGTCGTAATATCAAACTGCGAATACGTGCAGAGAGCCAGAATTTGGCTCCAAAATATGGCTGATGGGTCGAATTTGGGATATTTGGGATATTTTGAAAACTGCAGGGCGGTTTAGGCAAATTGTGACCCGTCGTTGCTCTCAGTAATTGGTATATTTTCGGTATAAAAATTCGTAATTTCAAACTGGGAATACGTGCAGAGAGCCAGAATTTGGCTCCAAAATGTGGCTCATGGGTCGAATTTCGGATTTTTGGGATATTTTGAAAAATGCACGGGGGGTTTGTTCATATTGTGACCCATCGCTGCTCACAGTAAACGGCATATTTTCGGTATAAAATTCGTAATTTCAAACTTCGAATACATGCAGAAAGCCAGAATTTGACTTCTAAATATGGCTCAATCGTCGAATTTGGGATGTCTGGAATAATTTGAAAACTGCAGAGGGGGGTTTGGGCAAAATGTGATCCATCGCAGCTTTCAGTAATTAGCATATTTTCGGTATAAAAATTTGCAATTTCAAACTTAGAATACTTGCAGAGAGCCTGAATTTGGCTCCAAATTATGGCACAAGCATCGAATTTGGGTTGTCTGAATATTTTGAAAACTGCAGAGAGGGTTTGGGCAAAATGTGACCTATCACTGCTCTCGGGATTTGGCATATTTTCGGTATAAAAGTTCGTAATTTCAAACTGCGAATACGTGCAAAAAGCCAGGATTTGGCTCCAAAATATGGCTCATGGGTCGAATTTGGGATGTTTCGGATATTTTGAAATTTGGCAAGGGGGTTTGGGCAAAATGTGACCCATCGCTGATCTCAGTCATCGGTATATTTTCGGTATAAAAAGTCGTAATTTCAAAATGCGAAAAGGTGCAGAGAATCAGAACTTGGCTCCAAAATATGGTTCAGGGGTCGAATTTGGGATGTTTGTGATATATTTTAAAACTACAGGGGGGTTTGGACGAAATGTGACCCTTTGCCGCTGTCAGTAATTACAAATTTTCGGTATTAAAAGTTGTAATTTCAAACTGCGAATACGTGCAGAGAGCCAGATTTTGGCTCCAAAATATGGCTCAAGGGTTGAATTTGGTATGTTTGGGATATTTTAAAAACTACAGGGGGGTTTGGACAAAATGTTACCCATCGATGTTTCAGTAATTGGCATTTTTTCGGTATAAAAAGTCGTAATTTCAAACAGCAAATATGTGCAAAGAGCAAGAATTTGGCTCCAAATTCTGGCTCAAGCGTAGTATTTGGGATGTTTGGGATTTTTCAAAACTACAGGGTGGGTTTAGGCAAAATGTGACCCATCACTGCTCTCAGTAATTGGCATATTTTCGGTATAAAGTTCGTAACTTCAAACTGCGAATTCGTACAGAGAGCCAGAATTTGGATTCAAAATATGGCTCAAGCGTCGAATTTGGGATGTTTCGGATATTTTGAAATTTGCAGGGGGGTTTGGGCAAAATGTGACCCATCGCCGCTCTCAGTAATCGGTATATTTTCGGTATAAAAAGTCATAATTTCAAAATGCTAATACGTGCAGAGAACCAGAATTTGGCTCCAAAATATGGTAGAGGGGTAGAATTTGGGATGTTTGTGATATATTTTAAAACTGCAAGGGTGTTTGGGCAAAACGTGGCCCATCGCCGCTCTCAGTGTTTGGCATATTTTCGGTATAAAAGTCGTAATTTCAAACTGCGAATACGTGCAGAGAGCCAGAATTTGCCTCCAAAATATGGCTCAAGCGTCGAATTTGGGATTTTTAGGATATTTTGAAAACTGCAGGGTGGGGGGGGGGGGGGTTTGGGCTATTTTGTGACCCATCGCCGCTCACAGTAATTGGCATATTTTCGGTATAAAATTCGTAACTTCAAATTGCGAATACGTGCAGAGAGCCAGAATTTGGCTCCTACATATGGCTCAAGCGTCGAATTTGGGATGTTTGGGATATTTTGAAAACTGCAGAGGGGTTTTGGGCAAAATGTGACCCATCGCAGCTCTCAGTAATTGGCATATTTTCGGTATAAAAAGTCGTAATTATAAACAGCAAATATGTGCAGAGAGCCAGAATTTGGCTCCAAAATCTGGCTCAAGCGTAGTATTTGGGATGTTTCGGATTAATTAAAACTACAGGGTGGGTTTAGGCAAAATGTGACCCATCGCTGCTCTCAGTAATTGGCATATTTTCGGTATAAAATTCGTAATTTCAAACTGCGAATACGTGCAGAGAGCCAGAATTTGGCTTCAAAATATGGCTCAAGCATCGAATTTCGGATGTTTGGGATATTTTGATAACTGCAGGGGGGTTTAGACATAATGTGACCCATCGCTGCTCTCAGGAATTGGCATATTTTCGGTAAAAATAGTCGTAGTTTCAAACTGCGAATACGTGCAGAGAGCCAGAATTTGGCTCCAAAATATGGCTCATGGGTGGAATTTGGGATGTTTCGGATATTTTGAAAAATGCATGGAGGTTTGGGCAAATTGAGACTCATCGTCGCTCTCAGTAATTGGCATATTTTCGTTATAAACAGTCGTAATTTTAAATTGCGAATACTTGCAGAGAGCCAAAATTTGGCTCCTAAATATGGCTCAAGGGTCGAATTTGGGATGTTTGGGATATTTTGAAAACTGCAGAGGGGGTTTGGGCAAAATGTGACCCATCGCAGCTCTCAGTAATTGGCATATTTTCAGTATAAAAGTTCGTAATTTCAAACTGCGAATACGTGCATAGAGCGAGAATTTGGCTCCAAAATATCGCTCAAGCGTCGAATTTGGGATTTCTGGGATATTTTGAAAACTGCAGGGGGGTTTGGGCAAAATGTGACCTATCGCCGCCATCAGGAATTGGCATATTTTCGGCATAAAAATTCGTAATTTCAAACTGCGAATACGTGCAGAGAGCCAGAGTTTGGCTCTATAATATGGCTCATGGGTCGAATTTGGGATGTTTGGGATATTTTGAAAACTGCAGGGGGGTTTGGGCAAAATGTGATCAATCGCCTCTTTCAGTAATTGGCATATTTTCGGTGTGAAAAGTCGTAATTTCAAACTTCGAATACATGCAGAGAGCCAGAATTTGACTTCAAAATACGGCTCAAACGTCGAATTTTGGATGTTTATGATATATTGAGAACAGCAGGCAGCGTTTGGGCAAAATGTGGCCCATCGCTGCTCTCAGTAATTGGCATATTTTCGGTATAAAAATTCGTAATTTCAAACTGCGAATACGTGCAGAGAGCCAGAATTTGGCTCCAAAATATGGCTCAAGCGTCGAATTTGGGATGTTTGGGATATTTTGAAAACTGCAGGGGGGGTTTGGGCAAAATGTGACCCATCACTGCTCTCAGTAATTGGCATATTTTCGGTATAAAAATTCGTAATTTCAAACTGCGAATACGTGCAAAAAGCCAGGATTTGGCTCCAAAATATGGCTCATGCGTCGAATTTGGGATGTTTCGGATATTTTGAAAACTGCAGAGGGGGTTTGGGCAAAATGTGACCCATCGCAGATCTCAGTCATCGGCATATTTTCGGTATAAAAAGTCGTAATTTCAAAATGGGAAAAGGTGCAGAGAATCAGAACTTGGCTCCAAAATATGGTTCAAGGGTTGAATTTGGGATGTTTGTGATATATTTTAAAACTACAGGGGGGTTTGGACAAAATGTGACCTATCGCCGCTCTCAGTAATTGGCATATTTTCGGTATAAAATTCTTAATTTCAAACTGCGAATACTTGCAGAGAGCCAGAATTTGGCTCCAAAATATGGCTCAAGCGTCGAATTTGGGATGTTTGGGATATTTTGAAGACCGCATGGGGTGTTTGGACAAAATGTGATCCACCGCTCGCTTTCAGTAATTGGCATATTTTCGGTATAAAATGTAGTAATTTCTAACTGCGAATATGTGCAGAGAACCTGAATTTGCCTCCAAACTATGGCTCAAGGGTCGAATTTGGGATGTTTGGGATATTTTGAAAACTGCAGGGGGGTTAGGACCAAATGTGACCCTTCGCTGCTGTCAGTAATTGGCATATTTTCGGTATTAAAAGTCGTAATTTCAAACTGCGAATACGTGCAGAGAGCCAGAATTTGGCTCCAAAATATGGCTCAAGGGTTGAATTTGGTATGTTTGGGATATTTTGAAAACTACAGGGGGGTTTGGACAAAATGTGACCCATCGATGTTTCAGTAATTGATATATTTTCGGTATAAAAAGTCGTATTTTCAAACAGCAAATATGTGCAGAGAGCCAGAATTTGGCTCCAAATTCTGGTTCAAGCGTAGTATTTGGGATGTTTGAGATTTTTCAAAACTACAGGGTGGGTTTAGGCAAAATGTGACCCATCGCTGCTCTCAGTAATTGGCATATTTTCGGTATAAAGTTCGTAACTTCAAACTGCGAATACGTGCAGAGAGCCAGAATTTGGCTTCAAAATATGGCCCAAGCGTCGAATTTGGGGTGTTTTGGATATTTTGAAAACTGCAGGGAGAGTTTGGACAATATGTGATCCATTGCTGCTTTCAGTAATTGGTATATTTTCGGTATAAAAAGTCGTAATATCAAACTGCGAATACGTGCAGAGAGCCAGAATTTGGCTCCAAAATATGGCTGATGGGTCGAATTTGGGATATTTGGGATATTTTGAAAACTGCAGGGCGGTTTAGGCAAATTGTGACCCATCGCTGATCTCAGTCATCGGGATATTTTCGGTATAAAAAGTCGTAATTTCAAACTGTGAAAAGGTGCAGAGAATCAGAACTTGGCTCCAAAATATGGTTCAGGGGTCGAATTTGGGATGTTTGTGATATATTTGAAAACTACAGGGGGGTTGGACAAAATGTGACCCTTTGCCGCTGTCAGTAATTGGCATATTTTCGGTATAAAAGTTGTAATTTCAAACTGCGAATACGTGCAGAGAGCCAGAGTTTGGCTCCAAAATATGGCTCAAGGGTCGAATTTGGTATGTTTGGGATATTTTGAAAACTACAGAGGGGGTTTGGACAAAATGATACCCATCGAGGTTTCAGTAATTGGCATATTTTCGGTATAAAAAGTCGTAATTTCAAACAGCGAATATGTGCAGAGAGCAAGAATTTGGCTCCTAATTCTGGCTCAAGCGTCGTATTATGGGATGTTTGGGATATTTTCAAAACTACAGGGTGGGTTTAGGCAAAATGTGACCCATCACTGCTCTCAGTAATTGGCATATTTTCGGTATAAAGTTCGTAACTTCAAACTGCGAATTCGTACAGAGAGCCAGAATTTGGATTCAAAATATGGCTCAAGCGTCGAATTTGGGATGTTTCGGATATTTTGAAATTTGCAGGGGGGTTTGGGCAAAATGTGACCCATCGCCGCTCTCAGTAATTGGTATATTTTCGGTATAAAAATTCATAATTTCAAAATGCGAATACGTGCAGAGAGCCAGAATTTGGCTCCAAAATATGGCTCAAGGGTAGAATTTGGGATGTTTGGGATATTTTGAAAACTGCAAGGAGGTTTGGGCAAAACGTGACCCATCGCCGCTCTCAGTAATTGGCATATTTTCGGTATAAAAAGTCGTAATTTCAAACTGAGAATACGCGCAGAGAGCCAGAATTTGCCTCCAAAATATGGCTCAAGCGTCGAATTTGGGATTTTTAGGATATTTTGAAAACTGCAGTGGGGGGGGGGGGGGGTTTGGCTATTTTGTGACCCATCGCCGCTCACAGTAATTGGCATATTTTCGGTATAAAATTCGTAACTTCAAATTGCGAATACGTGCAGAGAGCCAGAATTTGGCTCCAAAATATCGCACAAGCGTCGAATTTGGAATTTCTGGGATATTTTGAAAACTGCAGGGGGGTTTGGGCAAAATGTGACCTTTCGCCGCCATCAGGAATTGGCATATTTTCGGCATAAAAATTCGTAATTTCAAACTGCGAATACGTGCAGAGAGCCAGAATTTGGCTCTATAATATGGCTCAATCGTCGAATTTGGGATGTTTGGGATATTTTGAAAACTGCAGGGGGGTTTGGGCAAAATGTGACCCATCGCAGCTTTCAGTAATTGGCATATTTTCGGTATGAAAATTCGTAATTTCAAACTTCGAATACGTGCAGAGAGCCAGAATTTGACTTCAAAATATGGCTCAAACGTCGAATTTGGGATGTTTATGATATTTTGAAAACAGCAGGCAGCGTTTGGGCAAAATGTGATCCATCGCTGCTTTCAGTAATTTGCATATTTTCGGTATAAAAAGTCGTAATTTCAAACTGCGAATACTTGCAGAGAGCCAGAATTTGGCTCCAAAGTATGGCTCAAGGGTCGAATTGGGGATGTTTGGGATATTTTGAAAACTGCAGGGGGGTTTGGGCAAAATGTGACCCATCGCCGCTCTCAGGAATTGGCATATTTTCGGTATAAAAGGTCGTAATTTCAAACTGCGAATACATGCAGAGAGCCAGAATTTGGCTACAAAATATGGCACAAGCGTCGAGTTTGGGATGTTTGGGATATTTTGAAAACTGCAGAGGGGGTTTGGGCAAAATGTGACCCATCGTCGCTCTCAGTAATTGGCATATTTTCGGTATGAAAAGTCGTAATTTCAAACTTCGAATACGTGCAGAGAGCCAGAATTTGACTTCAAAATATAGCTCAAGCGTCGAATTGGGGATGTTTGGGATATTTTGAAAACTGCAGGCAGGGGTTTGGGCAAAATGTAACCCATCGCTGCTCTCAGTAATTTGCATATTTTCGGTATAAAAAGTTCGTAATTTCAAACTGAGAATACGTGCAGAGAGCAAGAATTTGGCTCCAAATTATGGCTCAAGTGTCGAATTTGGGATTTCTGGGATATTTTGAAAATTGCAGGGGGGTTTGGGCAAAATGAGACCCATCGCCGCTCTCAGTAATTGGCATATTTTCGGTATAAAAACTCGTAATTTCAAACTGCGAATACGTGCAGAGAGCAGAAAATTTGGCTCCAAAATATGGCTCAAGGTCGAATTTGGGATGTTTGGGATATTTTGAAAACTGCAGGGGGGTTTTCGCAAAATGTGACCCATTGCCGCTTTAAGTAATTGGCATATTTTCGGTATAAAAAGTCGTAATTTCATACTGGGAACACGTGCAGAGAGCCAGAATTTGACTCCAAAATATGGCTTAAGCAGCGAATATAGGATGTTTGGGATATTTTGAAAACTGCGATGGGGGGTTTGGGCAAAATGTAACCCATTGCTGCACTCAGTAATTGGCATATTTTCAGTATAAAAAGTCGTAATTTCAAACTGAGAATACGTGCAGAGAGCCTGAATTTGGCTCCAAAATATGGCTCAAGCGTCGAATTTGGGATGTTTGGGGTATTTGGAAAACTGCAGTGGGGGGTTTGGGCAAAATGTGACCCATCGCCGCTCTCAGTAATTGGCATATTTTCGGTATAAAAAGTCGTAATTTCAAACTGTGAATACGTGCAGAGAGCCAGAATTTGGCTCCAAAATATAGCTCAAGCGTCGAATTGGGGATTTTTGGGATATTTTGAAAACTGCAGAGGGGGTTTGTGCAAAATGTGATCCATCGCAGCTCACAGTAATTGGCATATTTTCCGTATAAAATTCGTAATTTCAAACTGCGAATACGTGCAGAGAGCCAGAATTTGGCTCCTAAATATGGCTCAATCGTCGCATTTGGGATGTTTGCGATAATTTGAAAACTGCAGAGAGGGTTTGGGCAATATGTGACCCATCGCAGCTCTCAGTAATTAGCATATTTTCGGTATAAAAATTCGTAATTTCAAACTGAGAATACGTGCAGAGAGCCTGAATTTGGCTCAAAAGTATGGCAAAAGCATCGAATTTGGGATGTTTTGGATATTTTGAAAACTGCAGAGAGGGTTTGGGCAAAATATGACCCATCGCCGCTCGCAGGAATTGGCATAGTTTCGTTATAGAAAGTCGTAATTTCCAGCAACGAATACTTGCAGAGAGCCAGATTTTGGCTCCAAAGTATGGCTCAAGCGTCGAATTGGGGATTTTTGGGATATTTTGAAAACTGCAGGGGAGGTTTGGGCATAATGTGACCCATCGCAGCTCACAGTAATTGGCATATTTTCGGTATAAAAATTCGTAATTTCAAAATGCGAATACGTGCAGAGAGCGAGAATTTGACTCCAAAATATAGCTCAAGCGTCGAATTGGGGATGTTTGGGATATTTTGAAAACTGCGATGGGGGGTTTGGGCAAAATGTAACCCATCGCTGCTCTCAGTAATTGGCATATTTCAGTATTAAAATTCGTAATTTCAAACTGAGAATACGTGCAGAGAGCCTGAATTTGGCCCCAAATTATGGCTTCAGGGTCGAATTTGGGATGTCTTTGATATTTTGAAAACTTCAGGGGGGTTTATGCAAAATGTGACCCATCGCCGCTCTCAGGAATTGGCATATTTTCGGTATAAAAATTCGTAATTTCAAACTGCGAATACATGCAGAGAGCTAGAATTTGGCTCCAAAATATGGCTCATGGTTCGATTTTGGGATGTTTGGGATATTTCGAAAACTGCAGCGGGGTTTGGGCAAATTGTGACCCATCGTCGCTCTCAGTAATTGGCATATTTTCGGCATAAAAATTCGTAATTTCAAACTGCGAATACGTGCAAAGAGCCAGAATTTGGCTCCAAAATATGGCTCAAGCGTCGAATTTGGGATGTTTGGGATATTTTGAAAACTACAGGGTGGGTTTGAGCAAAATGTGGCTTATCCCCGTTCTCAGTACTTGGCATATTTTCGGTATAAAATTCGTAATTTGAAACTACGAGTACGTGCAGAGAGCCGGATTTTGGCTCCAAAATATGGCTCAAGCGTCGAATTTGGGATGTTTTGGATATTTTAAAAACTGCAGAGGGGGTTTGGGCAAAATGTGATCCATCGCACCTCTCAGTAATTGGCATATTTTCAGTATAAAAAGTCGCAATTTCAAACTGCGAATACGTGCAGGAAGCCAGAATTTGGCTCCTAAATATGGCTCAAGCGTCGAATTTTGGATGTTTGGGATATTTTGAAAACTGCAGAGAGGGTTTGGGCAAAATGTGACCCATCGCAGCTCTCAGTAATTGGCATATTTTCGGTGTAAAAATTCGTAATTTCAAACTGAGAATACGTGCAGAGAGCCTGAATTTGGCTCAAAAATATGGCGCAAGGGTCAAATTTGCCATGTTTGGGATATTTTGAAAACTGCAGTGGGGGTTTGTGCAAAATGTAACCCATCGCCGCTCGCAGGAATTAGCATATTTTCGGTATAAAAAGTCGTAATTTCAAGCTACGAATACGTGCAGAGAGCCAGATTTTGGCTCCAAAGTAAGGCTCAAGTGTCGAATTCGGGATTTTTGGGATATTTTGAAAACTGCAGGAGAGGTTTGGGCATAATGTGACCCATCGTTGCTCACAGTAATTGGCATATTTTCGGTATAAAATTCGTAATTTCAAACTGCGAATACGTGCAAAGAGCCAGGATTTGGCTCCAAAATATGGCTCAAGGGTTGAATTTTAAATGTCTGGGATATTTTGAAAACTGCAAGGGGGTTTGGTCAAAATGTGACCCATCGCCGCTCTCAGAAATTGGCATATTTTAGTTACAAAAAGTCGTAAGATCAAACTGTGAATACTTGCAGAGAGCCAGAATTTGGCACCAAAATATGGCTCAAGGGTCGAATTTGGGATGTCTGATATATTTTGAAAACTGCAGGGGGGGGGGGTTTCGGCAAAATGCGACCCATCGCTGCTCTCACGAATTGGCATATTTTCGGTATAAAAATTCGTAATTTCAAACTGCGAATACGTGCAGTGAGCCAGAATTTGGCGCCAAACTATGGCTCAAGCGTTGAATTTGGGATGTTTGGGATATTTTGAAAACTGCAGGGTGGCTTTTGTTAAAATGTGACCCATCGCTGCACGCAGTAATTGTCATTTTTCGGTATAAAATTCATAATTTCAAACTGCAAATACGTGCAGAGAGCCAAAATTTGGCTCCAAATAATGGCTCAAGCGTCGAATTTGGGATGTTTGGGAATTTTTTAAAACTGCATGGGGTGTTTTGGCAAAATGTGATCCATCGCCGCTAGCAGTAATTGGAATATTTTCGGTATAAAACGTCGTAATTTCATACAGCGAATACGTGCAGAGAGCCAGAATTTGGCTCCAAAATATCGCTCAAGCGTCGAATTTGGGATGTTTGGGCAAAAGGTGATCCATCGCTGCTTTCAGTAATTGGCATATTTTCGGTATAAAAAGTCGTAATTTCATGCTGCGAATACGTGCAGAGAGCCAGAATTTGGCTCCAAAATATAGCTCAAGGGTCGAATTTGGGATGTCTTGGAAATTTTGAAAACTGCAGGGGGGTTTGGGCAAAATGTGTCCATCGCCGTTCTCAGGAATTGGCATATTTTCGGTATAAAAATGCGTAATTTCAAACTGCGAATACTTGCAGAGAGCCAGATTTTGGCCCCTAAATATGGCTCAAGCGTCGAATATGGGAGTTTGCGATATTTTGAAAACTGCAGGGGAGTGGTTTGTGCATAATGTGAGCGCCATCGCTGCTCACAGTAATTGGCATATTTTCGGTATAAAATTCGTAATTTCAAACAGCGAATACGTGCAGAGAGTGGCCAGAACTTTGGCTCCTAAATATGGCTCAATCGTCGAATATGAAGGATGTTTGCGATATTTTGAAAACTGCAGAGAGGGTTTGCAGTCTCCGTGGTGTAGTGGTAAGACACTCGACTGGCGTTCCGCGAGCGCTATGTCATGGGTTCGTATCCTGGCCGGGGAGGATTTACTCGCAGGAATTAGCGTATTTTCGGTATAAAAAGTCGTAATTTCGAGCTACGAATACGTGCAAAGAGCCAGATTTGGCTCCAAAGTAAGGCTCAAGAGTCGAATTCGGGATTTTTGGAATTTTGAAAACTGCAGGGTAGGTTTGGGCACAATTTTCGGTATAAAATTCTTAACTGTAGCCCTCTGGCTCTAATGCAACAGTAAAATGTGTACTTGGATGAAAAAACGGTTCTTCGGGGCAATGGGATCGTATTCCAGGGACCATAGGATTAAGGACATGCCCGAAACGCTACGCGTAGGATTTGGCTGTACAAGAATGTAACAACTCTGTGTATATCTTTTGAAAAAAAAAAAAAAAAAAAAATGACCCATCGCCGCTCTCAGTAATTGGCATATTTTCGGTAAAAAAGTCGTAATTTCAAACTGCAAATACATGCAGAGAGCCAGAATTTGGCTCCAAATTATGGCTCAAGTGTCAAATTTGGGATATCTGGGATATTTTGAAAACTGCAGGGACGGTTTGGGCAAAATATGACCCATCGCCGCTTTCAGTTATTGTCATATTTTCGGTAAAAAAATTCGTAATTTCAAACTGAGAATACTTGCAGAGAGCCAGAATTTGGCTCCAAATTATGGCTCAGCGTCGAATTTGGGATGTCTGGGATATTTTGAAAACTGCTGGGGAGTTTGGGCAAAATGTGACCCATCGCCGCTCTCAGGAACTGAGAATGTTCCTGATTTTCCGTTTATATTAACGATGGAAGATGTACCCCTAAAACCGCTCCATTCTGCCTGAATCGTCGATATATGCAATAAAAACAGAACTTCTCCCCTTTTCATTATCTTACTCAGTATTTTAACGAGAAACAAATAGTTGATTGAAAATGAGGTATTTAAGGTTAATTTCTAATCAATTATGTGTTTGCATCATTTTTATCGTATATTTAATGAAATATTAACAATAAACTGCAAATTTCACAAAAACGTGGAAAAACGGCAAAAATATTGGCTAATACGATGATATTTTGTTTAAATCACATAAAGGAAAAGGGGATGATAAACGTCAAAATATTGCTATATTCGATGATTTTAGTACAGAACAAAATGCAAGAAAACTTGCTTTAAAATGCAAAATTTGCGAAATTCTGAGATTTGAAGACCAAATCACATATCGTGAGAAAACATGAAGTAGTATCGAAATATTGGAAAAACGAATATATTTACGTAAAGTCACACTACATGAAAAGCGTGAAAAAAATCGCTATATTACCAAATTTGAGGATTTTAACTTCAAATCATAAGTCGAGGTTTAGTATTATTTAGATCCTACAAAAGACATTAAAATGTTGTTTCCAATACAAATGATAAAAATCAATGTTTTCATTATAATTAACTAAAATGTTCCTGGTTTTCCGTTTATATTACCGAAGGAAGATGTACACGTAAAACCGCTCTAATCCGGCTGAAACGTCGATATATGCAATAAAAACCGAACTTCTCCCCTTTTCAATATCTTACTCAGTATTTTAACGAGAAACAAATAGTTGATTGAAAATGAAGTATTTAAGGTTATTTCTAATCAATTATGTGTTTGCATCATTTTTATCGAATATTTAATGAATTAATAACAATAAATTGAAAATTCACAAAAACGTGGAAAACGGCAAAATATTGCCTAATTGATGATATTTTGTTTAAATCACATAAAGGAAAAGGGGATGATAAACGTCAAAATATTGCTAAATTCGATGATTTTTAGTACAAAACAAAATGCAAGAAAACTTGCTTAAAATGCAAAATTTGCGAAATTCTGAGATTTGAAGGTCAAATCACATATCGGGAGAAAACATGAAGTAGTATCGAAATATTGGAAAAAACGAATATATTTACGTAAAGTCACACTACATGAAAAACGTGAAAAAATCGCTATATTACCAAATTTGAGGATTTAACTTCAAATCATAAAGCGAGGTTTCGTATTTTTTAGATCCTAGAAAAGACATATAAAAATGTTGTTTCCAATACAAATGATAAAAATCAATATGTTTTCATTAAGATTAACGAAAATGTTAAACCAAAATGACTAAAACCTTTTGATTTATATTACCGATGAAGGAAGATGTACACGTAAAACCGCTCTAATCCGGCTGAAACGTCGATATATGCAATAAAAACAGAACTTCTCCCCTTTTAAATATCTTACTCAGTATTTTAACGAGAAACAAATAGTTGATTGAAAATGAAGTATTTAAGGTTATTTCTAATCAATTATGTGTTTGCATCATTTTTATCGTATATTTAATGAATTAATAACAATAAACTGAAAATTCACAAAAACGTGGAAAACGGCAAAATATTGCCTAATTCGATGATATTTTGTTTAAATCACATAAAGGAAAAGGGGATGATAAACGTCAAAATATTGCTAAATTCAATGATTTTTAGTACAAAACAAAATGCAAGAAAACTTGCTTAAAATGCAATATTATGCGAAATTCTGAGATTTGAAGGCCAAATCACATATCATGATAAAACATGAAGTAGTATCGAAATATTGGTAAAAACGAATATATTTACGTAAAATCACACTACATGAAAAACGTGAAAAAAGTCGCTATATTAACAAATTTGAGGATTTTAACTTCAAATCATAAAGCGAGGTTTCGTATTAGTTAGATCCTAGAAAAGACATATAAAAATGTTGTTTCCAATACAAATGATAAAAATCAATGATAAAAAATCAAAATGTTCCTGATTTTTTTATATTACCGAGGGAAGATGTACTTAACTAAAATTGTCGATTCCAAAATTCCTGATTTTCCGTTTATATTACCGATGGAAGATGTACTCGTAAAACCGCTCTAATCCGGCTGAATTGTCGATATATGCAATAAAAACAGAACTTCTCCCCTTAAAATATCTTACTCAGTATTTTAACGAGAAACAAATAGTTGATTGAAAATGAGGTATTTAAGGTTAATTTCTAATCAATTATGTGTTTGCATAATTTTTATCGTATATTTAATGAATTAATAACAATAAACTGAAAATTCACAAAAACGTGGAAAAAGGCAAAATATTGCCTAATTCGATGATATTTTGTTTAAATCACATAAAGGAAAAGGGGATGATAAACGTCAAAATATTGCTAAATTCGATGATTTTTAGTACAAACAAAATGCAAGAAAACTTGCTTAAAAATGCAATATTTTGCGAAATTCTGAGATTTGAAGACCAAATCACATATCGTGAGAAAACATGAAGTAGTATCGAAATATTGGTTAAACGAATATATTTACATAAAGTCACACCACATGAAAAACGTGAAAAAAATCGCTATATTACCAAATTTGAGGATTTTATCTTCAAATCATAAAGCGAGGTTTCGTATTATTTAGATCCTAGAAAAGATATATAAAAATGTTGTTTCCAATACAAATGATAAAAATCAATGTGTTTTCATTAAAATTAACTAAAATGTTCCTGATTTTCCGTTTATATTACCTAGGGAAGATGTACTCGTAAAACCGCTCTAATCCGGCTGAATTGTCGATATATGCAGCAAAAACAGAACCTCTCCCCTTAAAATACCTTGCCAAGTATTTTAACGAGAAACAAATAGTTAATTGAAAATGAAGTATTTAAGGTTAATTTCTAATCAATTATGTGTTTACATAATTTTTATCGTATATATAATAAATTAATAACAATAAACTGAAAATTCTCAAAAACGTTGAAAAAGGCAAAATATTGCCAAATTTGATGATACTTTGTTTAAATCTGATAAAGGAAAAGGGAATGATAAACGTCAAAATATTGCTAAATTCAATGATTTTTAGTACAAAACAAAATGCAAGAAAACTTGCTTAAAAATGTAATATTATGCGAAATTTTGAGATTTGAAGGCCAAATCACATATCGGGAGAAAACATGAAGTAGTATCGAAATATTGGTAAAAACGAATATATTTACGTAAAATCACACTACGTGAAAACGTGAAAAAAGTCACTATATTACCAAATTTGATGATTTTAACTTAAAATCATAGAGCAAAGTTTCGTATTTTTTAGATCCTAGCAAAGACATATAAAGATGTTGCTTCAAATACAAATGATAAAACTCAATGTGTTTTTATTAGAATTAACTAAATGTTCCTGATTTTCCGTTTATATTACCGAAGGAAGATGTACACGTAAAACCGCTCTAATCCGGCTGAAACGTCGATATATGCAATAAAAACAGAACTTCTCCCCTTTCCAATATCTTACTCAGTATTTTAACGAGAAGCAAATAGTTGATTGAAAATGAAGTATTTAATGTTAATTTCTAATCAATTATGTGTTTGCATCATTTTTATTGTATATTTAATGAATTAATAACAATCAACTGAAAATTCACAAAATCGTGGAAAACAGCAAAATATGGCCTAATTCGATGATATTTTGTTTATATCACATAAAGGAAAAGGGGATGATAAACGTCAAAATATTGCTAAATTCGATGATTTTTAGTACGAAACAAAATGCAAGAAAACTTGCTCAAAATGCAATATTATGCGAAATTATGAGATTTGAAGGCCAAATCACATTTCGTGATACTACATGAAGTTGTATCGAATTATTGGTAAAAACGAATATATTTACGTAAAATCATGCTACATGAAAAACGTGGAAAAAAGTCGCTATATTACCCAATATGAAGATTTTAATTTCAAATCATAAAGCAAGGTTTCGTATTATTTAGATCCTAGAAAAGACATATAAAAATGTTGTTTCCAATACAAATGATAAAAATCAATGTGTTTTCATTAAAATTAACTAAAATGTTCCTGATTTTCCGTTTATATTACCAAGGGAAGATGTACTCGCAAAACCGCTCTAATCCGGCTGAATTGTCGATACTAAAAGGTTCCTGATATTCCGTTTCTATTACCGAAGGAAGATGTACTCGTAAAACCGGTCTAATCCGGCTGAATTGTCGATATATGCAATAAAAACAGAACCTCTCCCCTTAAAATACCTTACCAAGTATTTTAACGAGAAACAAATAGTTAATTGAAAATGAAGTATTTATATTGGCAAAATGTGATCCATCGCCGCTTTCAGTAATTGGCATATTTTCGGTATAAAACGTCGTAATTTCATACTGCGAATACGTACAGAGAGCCAGAATTTGGCTCCAAAATATGGATCAAGCTTCGAATTTTGGATGTTTGGGATATTTTGAAAACTGCGATGGGGGGTTTGGGCACAATGTGACCTATCGCTGCTCTCAGTAATTGGCATATTTTCGGTATAAAAAGTCGTAATTTCAAACTACGAATACGTGCAGAGAGCAAGAATTTGGCTCCAAAATAAGGCTCAAGCGTCGAATTGGGGATTCTTGGGATATTTTGAAAACTGCAAAGGAGGTTTGGGCATAATGGGACCCAGCGCTGCTCACAGTAATTGGCATATTTTCGGTATAAAATTAGTAATTTTAAACTGGGAATACGTACAGAGAGCCAGAATTTGGCTCCTAAATATGGCTCAAGCGTCGAATTTAGGATGTTTGGGATATTTTGAAAACTGCAGAGGGGGTTCGGGCAAAATGTGACCCATCGCACCTCTCAGTAATTGGCATATCTTCTGTATAAAAAGTCCTAATTTCAAACTGCGAATACGTGCAGAGAGCCAGAATTTGGCTCCAAAATATGGTTCAAGGATCAAATTTGGGTTGTTTGGGATATTTTGAAAACTGCAGGGGGGTTTGGGCAAAATGTGACACATCGCTGCTCTCAGTAATTGGCATATTTTCGGTCGAAAAAGTCCTGATTTCAAACTGCGAATACGTGCAGAGAGCCAGAATTTGGCTCCAAAATATTGTTCAAGCGTTGAATTTGGGATGTTTGGGATATTCTGAAAACTGCAAGGAGGGTTTGGGCAAAATGTGATCCATCGCCGCTTTCAGTAACTGACATATTTTCGGTATAAAACGTCGTAATTTCAAACTGCGAATACGTTCAGAGATACAGAATTTGGCTCGAAAATATGGCTCAAGCTTCGAATTTGGGATGTTTGGTATATTTTGAAAACTGCTGGGAGGGTTTGGGCAAAATGTAATCCATCGACGCTTTCAGTAATTGGCATATTTTCGGTATAAAAATTCGTAATTTCAAACTGCGAATACGTGCAGAGGGCCAGAATTTGGCTCCAAAATATGGCTAAAGGGTCGAATTTAGAACGTTTGGAATATTTTGAAAACTACATGGCTGTTTGGGCAAAATGTGTCCACTTGTTGTTCTCAGTATTTGGCATAATTTCGATATAAAAAGTAGTGATTTAAAACTGCGAATACGTGCAGAGAGCCTGAATTTGGCTCCAAAATATGGCTCAAGGGTCGAATTTGGGATGTTTGGGATATTTTGAAAACTGCAGGGTTGGGTTTGGGTAAAATGTGATCCATCGCCGCTTTCAGTAATTGGCATATTTTCGGTATTTAAAATTCGTAAATTCAAACTGCGAATACGTGAAAAGAGCCAGAATTTGGCTCCAAAATATGGCTCAAGCGTCGAATTTGGGATGTTTGGAATATTTTGAAAACTGCAGGGGCTGTTTGGGCAAAATGTCACACATCAATGCTTTCAAAAATTTGTATATTTTCGGTATAAAAAATCGTGATTTCAAACGGCGAATACGTCCAGAGAGCTAGAATTTGGCTCCAAAATATGGCTCAAGGGTCGAATTTTGGATGTTTCGGATATTTTGAAAACTGTAGGGTCGTTTGGGCAAGATGTGACCCATCGCTGCTCTCAGTAATTGGCATATTTTGGGAATAAAAAATCGTAATTTCAAACTGCGAATACGTGCAGAGAACCTGAATTTGGTTCCAAAATATGGCTCAAGGGTCGAATTTGGGATGTTTGGATATTTTGAAAACTGCGAAGGGGGGATTGGGCAAAATGTGACCCATCGCCGCTCTCAGTTATTGGCATATTTTCGGTATAAAAAGTCGTAATTTCAAACTGCAAATACGAGCAGAGAGCCAGAATTTGGCTCCAAAATATGGCTCAAGCGTCGAATTTGGGATGTTTGGGATATTTTGAAAACTGCGAAGGGGGGATTGGGCAAAATGTGACCTATCGCCGCTCTCAGTAATTGGCTATTTTCGGTATAAAAAGTCGTAATTTCAAACTGCGAATACGTGCCAAGAGTCAGAATTTGGCTTCAAAATATGTCTCAAGCGTCGAATTTGGGATGTTTGTGATATATTTTAAAACTGCAAGGGGGTTTAAGCAAAATGTGACCCATCGCCGCTCTCAGTATTTGGCATTTTTTCGGTATAAAAAGTCGTAATTTCAAACTGCGAATTCGTGCAGAGAGCCAATATTTGGCTCCAAAATATGGCTCTTGCTTTGAATTGGGGCTTTTTGGGATATTTTGAAAACTGCAGGGAAGAGGGTTTAGGGCATAAGGTGACCCATCGCCGCTGACAGTAATTGGCATATTTTCGGTATAAAATTCGTAATTTCAAACTGCGAATACGTGCCATGAGTCAGAATTTGGCTTCAAAATATTGCTCAAGCGTCGAATTTGGGATGTTTGTGATACATTTTAAAACTGCGAAGGGGGGATTGGGCAAAATGTGACCTATCGCCGCTCTCAGTAATTGGCTATTTTCAATATAAAAATTCGTAATTTCAAACTGCGAATACGTGCAGAGAGCCAGAAATTGGCTCTAAAATATGGCTCAAGGGTCGAATTTGGGATGTTTGGGATATTTTGAAGACTACAGGGGAGTTTGGGCAAAATGTGACCCCTCGCCGCTCTCAGTAATTGGCATATTTTCGGTATAAAAAGTCGTTATTTCACACTGCGAATACGTGCAGAGAGCCAGAAATTGGCTCTAAAATATTGCTCAAGGGTCGAATTTGGGATGTTTGGGATATTTTGAAGACTACAGGGGAGTTTGGGCAAAATGTGACCTCTCGCCGCGCTCAGTAATTGGCATATTTTCGGTACAAAAAGTCCTGATTTCAAACTGCGAATACATGCAGAGAGCCAGAATTAGGCTCCAAAATATTGCTCAATTGTTGAATTTGGGATGTTTGCGATTTTTTGAAAACTGCAGAGGGGTTTGGGTAAAATGTGACCCATCGCCGCTCTCAGGAATTGACATATTTTCGGTATAAAAAGTCGTAATTTCAAACTGCGAATACGTGCAGAGATCCAGAATTTGGCTCCAAAATATGGCTCAAGGGTCAAATTTTAGATGTCTGGGATATTTTGAAAACTGCAGAGGGGTTTGGGTAAAATGTGACCCATCGCCGCTCTCAGGAATTGACATATTTTCGGTATAAAAATTCGTAATTTCAAACTGCGAATACGTGCAGAGTGCCAGAAATTGGCTCCAAAATATGTCTCAAGCGTTGAATTTGGGATGTTTGGGATATTTTGAAAACTGCAGGGTGGGTTTGGGCAAAATGTGACCCATCGTTGCTCCCAGTAATTAGCATATTTTCGGTATAAAATTCGTAATTTCAAACTGCGAATACGTACAGAGGGCCAGAATTTGGCTCCAAAATATGGCTCAAGCGTCGAATTGGAGATTTTTAGAATATTTTTAAAAGAACCGTGGGGGGGGGGGGGGGGGGGAATAATGTGACCCATCGCCGCTCACAGTAATTGGCATATTTTCGGTATAAAATTAGTAATTTCATACTGCGAATATGTGAAGAGAGCCAGATTTTGGCTCCTAAATATGGCTCAAGCGTCGAATTTGGGATGTTTGGGAAATTTTGAAAACTGCAAGGGGGGTTTGGGCAAAATGTGACCCATCGCCGCTATCAGTATTTGGCATATTTTCGGTATAAAACGTCGTCGAATTTGCCTCCTCAGTAACTGGCGTATTTTCGGTACATAAAGTCGTAATTTCAAACGGCGAATTCGTGCAGAGAGCCAGAATTTGGCTCCAAATAATGGCTCAAGCGTCGAATTTGGGATGTTTTGGATATTTTGAAAAATGCAGGGAGGGTTTGGGCAAAATGTGACCCATCGCTGCTCTCAGTAATTGGCATATTTTCGGTATAAAAATTCGTAATTTCAAACTGCGAATACGTGCAGAGAGACAGAATTTGCCTTCAAAATATGTCTCAAGCTGCGAATTTGGGATGTTTGGGATATTTTGAAAACTGCGATGGGGGGTTTGGGCAAAATGTGATACATCGCCGTTTTCAGTAATTGGCATATTTTCGGTATAATAAGTCGTAATTTCAAACTGCGAATACCTGCAGAGAGCCAGAATTTGGCTCCAAAATATGGCTCAAGCGTCGAATTTGGGATGTTTGGGATATTTTGAAAACTGCAGGGGGGTTTGGGCAAAATGTGATCCATCGCCACTTTCAGTAATTGGCATAATTTCGGTATAAAAAGTCGTAATTTCAAACAGCGAATACGTGCAGAGATCCAGAATTTGGCTCCAAATAATGGCTCAAAGCATCGAATTTGGGATGTTTGGGACATTTTGAAAACTGCATGGGGTGTTTTGGCAAAATGTGATCCATCGCCGCTTTCAGTAATTGGCATATTTTCGGTATAAAACGTCGTATTTTCATATTGCGAATACGTGCAGAGAGCCAGAATTTGGCTCCGAAATATTGCTCAAGGGTCAAATTTGGGATGTTTGGGATATTTTGAAAACTGCAGTGGGGGTTTGTGCAAAATGTGACCCATCGGCGCTCGCGGGAATTCTCATATTTTCGGTATAAAAAGTCGTAACTTCAAACTACGAATACGTGCAGAGGGCCAGAATTTGGCTCCAAAATAAGGCTCAAGCTTCGAATTTGGGATGTTTGGGACATTTTGAAAACTGCATGGGGTGTTTGGGCAAAATGTGACCCATCGCGACTCTCAGGAATTTTACATATTTTCGGTATAAAAAGTCGTAATTTCAAACTGTGAATACGTGCAGAGAGCCAGAATTTGGCTCCTAGATATGGCTCAAGCCATATTTGGGATGTTTGGAATATTTTGAAACTACACGGGGGGTTTCGGTAAAATGTGACCCATCGCTGCTCTCAGTAATTGGCATATTTTCGGTATAAAATTCGTAATTTCAAACTGCGAATACGTGCAGAGAGCCAGAATTTGGCTCCAAAATATGGCTCAAGCGTCGAATTTGGGATGTTTGGGATATTTTGAAAACTGCAGGGAGGGTTTGGGCAAAATGTGACCCATCGTTGCTCTCAGTAATTAGCATATTTTCGGTATAAAAATTCGTAATTTCAAACTGCGAATACGTGCAGAGAGCCAGAATTTGGCTCCAAAATATGGCTCAAGCGTCGAATTTGGGATGTTCGGATATTTTGAAAACTGCAGAGAGGGTTTGGGCAAAATGTGACCCATCGCCGCTCGCAGGAATTGGCATATTTTCGGTATAAAAGTCGTAATTTCAAGCAACGAATACGTGCAGAGAGCCAGATTTTGGCTCCAAAATATGGCTCAAGCGTCGAATTGGGGATTTTTGGGATATTTTGAAAACTGCAGGGGAGGTTTGGGCATAATGTGACCCATCGTTGCTCACAGTAATTGGCATATTTTCGGTATAAAATTCGTAATTTCAAAATGCGAATACGTGCAGAGAGCCAGAATTTGGCTCCTAAATATAGCTCAAGCGTCGAATTTGGGATGTTTGGGATATTTTGAAAACTGCAGAGGGGGGGTTTGGGCAAAATGTGACCCATCGCAGCTCTCAGTAATTGGCATATTTTCGGTATAAAAAGTCGTAATTTCAAACTGCGAATACGTGCAGAGAGCGAGAATTTGACTCCAAAATATAGCTCAAGCGTCGAATTTGGGATGTTTGGGATATTTTAAAAACTGCGATGGGGGGTTTGGGCAAAATGTGACCCATCGCTGCTCTCAGTAATTGGCATATTTTCAGTATAAAAATTCGTAATTTCAAACTGAGAATACGTGCAGAGAGCCTGAATTTGGCTCCAAAATATGGCTCATGGTTCGAATTTGGGATGTTTGGGATATTTCGAAAACTGCAGCGGGGTTTGGGCAAATTGTGACCCATCGTCGCTCTCAGTAATTGGCATATTTTCGGTATAAAAATTCGTAATTTCAAACTGCGAATACGTGCAAAGAGCCAGAAATTGGCTCCAAAATATGGCTCAAGCGTCGAATTTGGGATGTTTGGGATATTTTGAAAACTACAGGGGGGGTTTGAGCAAAATGTGGCCTATCCCCGTTGTCAGTACTTGGCATATTTTCGGTATAAAGTTCGTAATTTGAAACTGCGAGTACGTGCAGAGAGCCGGATTTTGGCTCCAAAATATGGCTCAAGCGTCGAATTTGAGATGTTTTGGATATTTTAAAAACTGCAGAGGGGGTTTGGGCAAAATGTGATCCATCGCAGCTCTCAGTAATTGGCATATTTTCAGTATAAAAAGTCGCAATTTCAAACTACCAATACGTGCAGGAAGCCAGAATTTGGCTCCTAAATATGGCTCAAGCGTCGAATTTTGGATGTTTGGGATATTTTGAAAACTGCAGAGAGGGTTTGGGCAAAATGTGACCCATCGCAGCTCTCAGTAATTGGCATATTTTCGGTATTAAAATTCGTAATTTCAAACTGAGAATACGTGCAGAGTGCCTGAATTTGGCTCAAAAATATGGCGCAAGGGTCAAATTTGCGATGTTTGGGATATTTTGATAACTGCAGTGGGGGTTTGCGCAAAATGTGACCCATCGCCGCTCGCAGGAATTAGCATATTTTCGGTATAAAAAGTCGTAATTTCAAGCTACGAATACGTGCAGAGAGCCAGATTTTGGCTCCAAAGTAAGGCTCAAGCGTCGAATTCGGGATTTTTGGGATATTTTGAAAACTGCAGGGGAGGTTTGGGCATAATGTGACCCATCGTTGCTCACAGTAATTGGCATATTTTCGGTATAAAATTCGTAATTTCAAACTGCGAATACGTGCAGAGAGCCAGAATTTGGCTCCTAAATATGGCTCAAGCGTCGAATCTGGGATGTTTGGGATATTTTGAAAACTGCAGGGGGGTTTGGGCAAAATGTGACCCATCACCGCTCTCAGGAATAGGCATATTTTCGGTATAAAAGTTCGTAATTTCAAACTGCGAATACGTGCAGAGAGCCAGAATTTGGCTCCAAAATATGGCTCAAGGGTTGAATTTCAAATGTCTGGGATATTTTGAAAACTGCAGGGGGGTTTGGGCAAAATGTGACCCATCGCAGCTCTCAGGAATTGGCATATTTTCGGTACAAAAAGTCGTAATTTCAAACTGCGAATACGTGCAGAGAGCCAGAATTTGGCTCCAAAATATGGCTCAAGCGTCGAATTTTAAATGTTTGGGATATTTTGAAAACTGCAGGGGGGTTTGGGCAAAATGTGACCCATCGCTGCTCTCAGTAATTGGCATATTTTCGGTACAAAAATTCGTAATTTCAAACTGCGAATACGTGCAGAGAGCCAGAATTTGGCTCTAAAATATGGCTGAAGCGTCGAATTTAGGATGCTTTGGATATTTTGAAAACTGCATTGTGGGTTTTGGCAAAATGTGACCCATCGTCGCTCGCTGTAATTGGCATATTTGAGGAATAAAATTTGTAATTTCAAACTGCGAATACGTGCAGAGAGCCAAAATTTGGCTCCAAATAATGGCTCAAGCGGCGAATTTGGGATGTTTGGGACATTTTTAAAACTGCATGGGGTGTTTTGGCAAAATGTGATCCATCGCCGCTTTCAGTAATTGGCATATTTTCGGTATAAAACGTCGTAATTTCATACAGCGAATACGTGCAGAGAGCCAGAATTTGGCTCCAAAATATGGCTCAAGCGTCGAATTTGGGATGTTTGGGCAAAATGTGATCCATCGCTGCTTTCAGTAATTGGCATATTTTCGGTATAAAAAGTCGTAATTTCATACAGCGAATACGTGCAGAGAGCCAGAATTTGGCTCCAAAATATAGCTCAAGGGTCGAATTTGGGATGTCTTGGAAATTTTGAAAACTGCAGGGGGGTTTGGGCAAAATGTGACCCATCGCTGTTCTCAGGAATTCGCATATTTTCGGTACAAAAATGCGTAATTTCAAACTGCGAATACGTGCAGAGAGCCAGAATTTGGCTCCAAAATATGGCTCAAGCGTCGAATTTGGGATGTTTGCGATATTTTGAAAACTGCAGAGAGGGTTTGCAGTCTCCGTGGTGTAGTGGTAAGACACTCGCCTGGCGTTCCGCGAGCGCTATGTCATGGGTTCGTATCCTGGCCGGGGAGGATATACTGGGCGCAATTCCTTAACTGTAGTCTCTGTTTAATGCAACAGTAAAATGTGTACTTGGATGAAAAAACGGTTCTTCGCGGCAAGGGATCGTATTCCAGGGACCATAGGATTAAGGACTTGCCCGAAACGCTACGCGTACTAGTGGCTGTACAAGAATGTAACAACTCTTGTATATATCTCAAAAAAAAAAAAAAAAATGACTCATCGCCGCTCTCAGTAATTGGCATATTTTCGGTAAAAAAAGTCGTAATTTCAAACTGCAAATACATGCAGAGAGCCAGAATTTGGCTCCAAATTATGGCTCAAGTGTCGAATTTGGGATATCTGGGATATTTTGAAAACTGCAGGGTGGTTTGGGTAAAATGTGACCTATCGCCGCTCTCAGTAACTGGCATATTTTCGGTATAAAATTCGTAATTTCAAACTGCAAATACGATCAGAGAGCAAAAATTTGGCTCCAAAATATGGGTCAAGCGTCGAATTTGGGATGTTTGGGATATTTTGAAAACTGCATTGGGTGTTTTCGCAAAATGTAATCCATCGCCGCTTTCAGTAATTGGCATATTTTTAGTATATAATGTCGCAATTTCAAACTGTGAATACGTGCAAGAGCCAGAATTTGGCTCCAAAATATGGCTCAAGCGTCGAATTGGGGATTTTTGGGATATTTTGAAAACTGCAGGGGAGGTTTGTGCATAATGTGACCCATCGCTGCTCACAGTAATTGGCATATTTTCGGTATAAAATTCGTAATTTCAAACTGCGAATACGTGCAGAGAGCCAGAATTTGGCTCCTAAATATGGCTCAATCGTCGAATTTGGGATGTTTGCGATATTTTGAAAACTGCAGAGAGGGTTTGGGCAAAATGTGACCCATCGCAGCTCTCAGTAATTAGCATATTTTCGTCATAAAAAATCGTAATTTCAAACTGCGAATACTTGCAGAGAGCCAGAATTTGGCTCCTAAATAGGGCTCAAGCGTCGAATTAGGGATGTTTGGGATATTTTGAAAACTACAGGGTGGGTTTGGGCAAAATGTGACCTATCCCCGCTCTCAAGAATTGGCATATTTTCGGAATTTAAATTCGTAACTTGAAACTGCGAATATGTGCAGAGAGACAGAATTTGGCTCCAAAATATGGCTCAAGCATCGAATTTGGGATGTTTTGGATATTTTGAAAACTGCAGAGAGGGTTTGGGCAAAATGTGACCCATCGCAGCTCTCAGTAATTGGCATATTTTCGATATAAAAATTCGTAATTTCAAACTGAGAATACGTGCAGAGAGCCTGAATGTTGCTCCAAAGTTTCTCAAGCGAAAAGTTTTTTGTTTCTCAAGCGTCGAATTCGGGATTTTTGGGATATTTTGAAAACTGCAGGGGAGGTTTGGGCATAATTTGACCCATCGTTGCTCACAGTAATTGGCATATTTTCGGTATAAAATTCGTAATTTCAAACTGCGAATACGTGCAGAGAGCGAGAATTTGACTCCAAAATATAGCTCAAGCGTCGAATTGGGGATATTTGGGATATTTAAAAAACTGCAGAAGGGGCTTGGGCAAAATGTGACCCATTGCTGCTCTAAGGAATTGGCATATTTTCGCTATAAAAAGTCGTAATTTCAAACTGTGAATACGTGCAGAGAGCAAAAATTTGGCTCCAAAATATGGCTCAAGCGTCGAATTGGGGATATGGGAATATTTTGAAAACTGCAGGGGAGGTTTGGGCATAATGTGACCCATCGCTGCTCACAGTAATTGGCATATTTTCGTTATAAAAATTCGTATTTCAAACTGCGAATACATGCAGAGAGCCAGAATTTGGCTCCTAAATACGGCTCAAGCGTCGAATTTGGAATGTTTGGGATATTTTGAAAACTACAGGGTGGGTTTGGGCAAAATGTGACCTATCCCCGCTCTCAGAAATTGGCATATTTTCAATATAAAATTCATAATTTGAAACTGCGAATACGTGCAGAGAGGCAGACTTTGGCTCCAAAATATGGCTCAAGCGTCGAATTTGAGATGTTTTGGATATTTTGAAAACTGCAGAGGGGGGTTTGGGTAAAATGTGACCGATCGCAGCTCTCAGTAATTGGCATATTTTCGTTATAAAATTCGTAATTTCAAACTGCGAATACGTGCAGAGAGCCGAATTTGGCTTCAAAATATGGCTCAAGCGTCGAATTTGGGATGTTTGGGATATTTTGAGAACTGCAGGCAGCGTTTGGGCAAAATGTGATCCATCGCCTCATTCAGTAATTGGCATATTTTCGGTATAAAAATTCTAATTTCAAACTGCGAATACATGCAGAGAGCTAGAATTTGGCTCCAAAATATGGCTTATGGTTCGAATTTGGGATGTTTGGATATTTCGAAAACTGCAGCGGGGTTTGGGCAAAATGTGACCCATCGTCGCTCTCAGTAATTGGCATATTTTCGGTATAAAAATTCGTAATTTCAAACTGCGAATACGTGCAGAGAGCCAGAATTTGGCTCCAAAATATGGCTCAAGCGTCGAATTTGGGATGTTTGGGATATTTTAAAAACTGCAAGGGGGGTTTGGGCAAAATGTGACCTATCCTCGCTCTCAGTAATTGGCATATTTTCGGTATAAAATTCGTAATTTCAAACTGCGAATACGTGCAGAGAGCCAGAATTTGGCTCCAAAATATGGCTCAAGCGTCGAATTTGGGATGTTTGGGATATTTTGAAAACTGCAGGGGGGGTTTGGGCAAAATGTGACCCATCGCTGCTCTCAGGAATTGGCATATTTTCGGTATAAAATTCGTAATTTCAAACTGCGAATACGTGCAGAGAGCCAGAATTTGGCTCCAAAATATGGCTCAAGCGTCGAATTTGGGATGTTTGGGATATTTTGAAAACTGCAGAGCCATATTTTCGGGTCGTAATTTCAAACTCCAAATTTGCAGAGAGCCAGAATTTGGCAAATTATGGCTCAATGAATTTGGGACCTGCAGTTTCGCATCACCGCTCTCAGGAGGAATTCCTGATTTTCCATATTTTCGGTATAAAAATTCTGAATCGTAATTTCAAACTCCCCTTTTCAATACGTACTCAGATTTTAGCGAGAATTTGGCTGAAAAATAAGGCTCAAGCGTCAATTATGTGTTTGCATCATTTTATCGTATATTTAATGAAATATTAACAATAAACTGAAATTTCACAAAAACGTGGAAAAACGGCAAAAATATTGGCTAATACGATGATATTTTGCAGGAAGCAAAAACCCTTCTGCAGGAAGGGTTTGGGCATTATATGACCCATCTCCGCTTTCAGTAATTGCCATATTTTCGGTAAAAAAAAGTCGTAATTTCAAACTCCAAATACTTGCAGAGAGCCAGAATTTGGCTCCAAATTATGGCTCAAGCGTCGAATTTGGGATGTCTGGGATATTTTGAAAACTGCAGGGGAGTTTGGGCAAAATGTGACCCATCACCGCTCTCAGGACCTGAGAATGTTCCTGATTTTCCGTTTATATTAACGATGGAAGATGTACCCCTAAAACCGCTCTATTCCGCCTGAATCGTCGATATATGCAATAAAAACAGAACTTCTCCCCTTTTCATTATCTTACTCAGTATTTTAACGAGAAACAAATAGTTGATTGAAAATGAGGTATTTAAGGTTAATTTCTAATCAATTATGTGTTTGCATCATTTTTATCGTATATTTAATGAAATATTAACAATAAACTGAAATTTCACAAAAACGTGGAAAAACGGCAAAAATATTGGCTAATACGATGATATTTTGTTTAAATCACATAAAGGAAAAGGGGATGATAAACGTCAAAATATTGCTATATTCGATGATATTTAGTACAGAACAAAATGCAAGAAAACTTGCTTAAAAATGCAAAATTTGCGAAATTCTGAGATTTGACGACCAAATCACATATCGTGAGAAAACATGTAGTATCGAAATATTGGTTAAAACGAATATATTTACATAAAGTCACACTACATGAAAAACGTGAAAAAAAATCGCTATATTACCAAATTTTAAGATTTTAACTTCAAATCATAAAGCGAGGTTTCGTATTTTTAGATCCTAGCAAAGAAATATAAAGATGTTGTTTACAATACAAATGATAAAAATCAATGTATTTTCATTAAAATTAACTAAAATGTTCCTGACTTTCGGTTTATATTACCGATGGAAGATGTGCACGTAAAACCGTTCTAGTCCGGCTGAAACGTCGATGTATGCAATAAAAACAGATTTTCTCCCAATTTAAATATCTTACTCAGTATTTTCACGAGAAACAAATAGTTGATTGAAAATGAGGTATTTAAGGTTATTTTCTAATCAATTATGTGTTTGCATAATTTTTATCGAATATTTAATGAATTAATAACAGTAAATTGAAAATGCACAAAAACGTGGAAAAACGGCAAAATATTGCCTAATTCGATGATATTTTGTTTAAATCACATAAAGGAAAAGGGGGATGAAAAACGTCAAAAAATTGCTAAATTCGATGATTTTTAGTACAAAACAAAATGCAAGAAAACTTGCTTAACAATGCAAAATTTGCGAAATTCAGAGATTTGAAGGCCAAATCACATATCGTGAGAAAACATGAAGTAGTATCGAAATATTGGTAAAACGAATATATTTACGTGAAGAGATGAAAACGTGAAAAAAGTCGCTATAATACCAAATTTGAGGATTTTAACTTCAAATCATAAAGCGAGGTTTCGTATTATTTACATCCTACAAAAGACATATAAAAATGTTGTTTCCAATACAAATGATACAAATCTATGTGTTTTCATTAGAATTAACTAAAATGTTCCTGATTTTCCGTTTATATTACCGAAGGGAGATGTACACGTAAAACCGCTATAATCCGGCTGAAACGTCGATATATGCAATAAAAACCGAACTTCTCCAATTTTCAATATCCTACTCAGTATTTTAACGAGAAACAAATAGTTGATTGAAAATGAAGTGTTTAATGTTAATTTCTTATCAATTATGTGTTTGCATCATTTTTATCGAATATTTAATAAATTAATAACAATAAATTGAAAATTCACAAAAACATGGAAAAACGGCAAAATATTGCCTAATTTGATGATATTTTGTTTAAATCACGTAAAGGAAAAGAGGATGATAAACGTTAAACTATTGCTAAATTCAATGATTTTTAGGACAAAACAAAATGCAAGAAAACTTTGTTAAAACATGCAAGATTATGCGAAATTTTTAGATTTGAAGGCCAAATCACATATCCGGAGAAACCATGAAGTAGTATCGAAAATTGGTAAAAAGGAATATATTTACGTAAAGACATGAAAAACATGAAAAAAATCGCTATAATACCAAATTTGAGGATTTTAACTTCAAATCATAAAGCGAGGTTTCGTATTATTTACATCCTACAAAAGACATAAAAATATTGTTTCCAATACAAATGATGCAAATCTATGTGTTTTCATTAGAATTAACTAAAATGTTCCTGATTTTCCGTTTATATTACCGAAGGGAGATGTACACGTAAAACCGCTATAATCCGGCTGAAACGTCGATATATGCAATAAAAACCGAACTTCTCCAATTTTCAATATCCTACTCAGTATTTTAACGAGAAACAAATAGTTGATTGAAAATGAAGTGTTTAATGTTAATTTCTAATCAATTATGTGTTAGCATCATTTTTATCGAATATTTAATGAATTATTAACAATAAACTGAAAATTCACAAAAACGTGGAAAAACGGCAAAAGATTGCCTAATTCCATGATATTTTGTATAAATCACATAAAGAAAAAGGGTATGATAGACGTCAAAATATTGCTATATTCGATGATTTTTAGTTCAGAACAAAATGCAAGAAAACTTGCTTAAAATGCAATATTTTGCGAAATTCTGATATTTGAAGGCCAAATCACATATCGTGATACTACATGACGTTGTATCGAAATATTGGTAAAAACGAATATATTTACGTAAAATCATGCTACATGAAAAACATGAAAAAAGTCGCTATAATACCAAATTTGAGGATTTTAACTTCAAATCATAAAGTGAGGTTTCGTATTATTTAGATCCTAGAAAAGACATATAAAAATGTTGTTTCCAAAACAAATGATAAAAATCAATGTGTTTTCATTAAAATTAACTAAAATGTTCCTGATTTTTCGTTTATATTACCGAGGGAAGATGTACTCGTAAAACCGCTCTAATCCGGCTGAATTGTCGATATATGCAATAAAAACAGATTCTCTCCCCTTAAAATACATTACCCAGTATTTTAACAAGAAACAAATAGTTAATTGAAAATGAAGTATTTAAGGTTAAATTCTAATCAATTATGTGTTTGCATCATTTTTATCGAATATTTAATAAATTAATACCAATAAATTGAAAATTCACAAAAAGTTGAAAAACGGCAAAATATTGCCTAATTCCATGATATTTTGTTTAAATCACATTAAGAAAAAGGGTATGATAAACGTCAAAATATTGTTATATTCGATGATTTTTAGTACAGAACAAAATGCAAGAAAACTTGCTTATTAATGCAAAATTTGCGAAATTCTGATATTTGAAGGCCAAATCACATATCGTGAGAAAACATGAAGTAGTATCGATATATTGGTTAAAACGAATATATTTACGTAAAGTCACACTACATGAAAAACGTGAAAAAATCGATATATTACCAAATTTGAGGATTTTAACTTCAAATCATAAAGCGAGGTTTCGTATTATTTAGACCCTACAAAAGACATAAAAATGTTGTTTCCAATACACATGATAAAAATCAATGTTTTCATTATAATAACCTAAAATGTTCCTGATTTTCCGTTTATATTACCGAAGGAAGATGTACACGTAAAACCACTCTAATCCGGATGAAACGTCGATATATGCAATAAAAACCGAACTTCTCCCCTTTTCAATATCTTACTCAGTATTTTAACGAGAAACAAATAGTTGATTGAAAATGAAGTATTTAATGTTATTTCTAATCAATTATATGTTTGCATCATTTTAATCGAATATTTAATGAATTAATAACAATAAATTGAAAATTCACAAAAAACGTGGAAAACGGCAAAATATTGCCTAATTTGATTATATTTTGTTTAAATCACAAAAAGGAAAAGAGGATGATAAACGTTAAAATATTGCTAAATTCAATGATTTTATTACAAAACAAAACGCAACAAAACTTGCTTAAAATGCAAAATTTGCGAAATTCTGAGATATGAAGGCCAAATCACATATCGTCAGAAAACATGAAGTAGTATCGAAATATTGGAAAAAACGAATATATTTACGTTAAGTCACACTACCTGAAAAACGTGAAAAAAATCGCTATATTACCAAATTTGAGGATTTAACTTTAAATCATAAAGCAAGGTTTCGTATTTTTTAGATCCTAACAAAGACATATAAAGATGTTGCTTCCAATACAAATGATAAAAATCAATATGTTTTCATTAAAATTAACGAAAATGTTAAACCAAAATGACTTTTGATTTATATAACCGATGGAAGATGTGCACGTAAAACCGTTCTAGTCCGGCTGAAACGTCGATATATGCCATAAAAACAGATCTTCTCCCCTTTTAAATATCTTACTCAGTATTTCAACAAGAAATATATAGTTGATTGAAAATGAGGTATTTAAGGTTATTTTCTAATCAATTTTGTGTTTGCATCATTTTTATCGTATATTTATTGAATTAATAACAATCAACTGAAAATTCACAAAAACGTGGAAAACAGCAAAATATTGCCTAATTTGATTATATTTTGTTTATATCACATAAAGGAAAAGGGGATGATAAACGTCAAAATATCGCTAAATTCGATGATTTTTAGTACAAAACAAAATGCAAGAAAACTTGCTTAAAATGCAATATTATGCGAAATTCTGAGATTTGAAGGCCAAATCACATATCATGATACTAAATGAAGTTGTATCGAAATATTGGTAAAAACGAATATATTTTCGTAAAATCATGCTACATGAAAAACGTGAAAAAATTCGCTATATTACTAAATTTGAGGATTTTAACTTCAAATCATAGAGCGAGGTTTCGTATTAGTTAGATCCTAGAAAAGACATATAAAAATGTTGTTTCCAATACAAATGATAAAAATCAATGTGTTTTCATTAAAATTAACTAAAATGTTCCTGATTTTCCGTTTATATTACTTAGGGAAGATATACTCGTAAAACCGCTCTAATCCGGCTGAATTGTCGATATATGCAGCAAAAACAGAACCTCTCCCCTTAAAATACCTTGCCAAGTATTTTAACGAGAAACAAATAGTTAATTGAAAATGAAGTATTTAAGGTTAATTTCTAATCAATTATGTGTTTACATAATTTTTATCGTATATATAATAAATTAATAACAATAAACTGAAAATTCTCAAAAACGTTGAAAAAGGCAAAATATTCCAAATTCGATGATACTTTGTTTAAATCTGATAAAGGAAAAGGGAATGATAAACGTCAAAATATTGCTAAATTCAATGGTTTTTAGTACAAAACAAAATGCAAGAAAACTTGCTTAAAAATGTAATATTATGCGAAATTTTGAGATTTGAAGGCCAAATCACATATCGGGAGAAAACATGAAGTAGTATCGAAATATTGGTAAAAACGAATATATTTACGTAAAATCACACTACGTGAAAACGTGAAAAAAGTCACTATATTACCAAATTTGATGATTTTAACTTAAAATCATAGAGCAAAGTTTCGTATTTTTTAGATCCTAGCAAAGACATATAAAGATGTTGCTTTAAATGCAAATGATAAAACTCAATGTGTTTTTATTAGAATTAACTAAATGTTCCTGATTTTCCGTTTATATTACCGAAGGAAGATGTACACGTAAAACCGCTCTAATCCGGCTGAAACGTCGATATATGCAATAAAAACAGAACTTCTCCCCTTTCCAATATCTTACTCAGTACTTTAACGAGAAGCAAATTGTTGATTGAAAATGAAGTATTTAATGTTAATTTCTAATCAATTATGTGTTTGCATCATTTTTATTGTATATTTAATGAATTAATAACAATCAACTGAAAATTCACAAATTCGTGGAAAACAGCAAAATATGGCCTAATTCGATGATATTTTGTTTATATCACATAAAGGAAAAGGGGATGATAAACGTCAAAATATTGCTAAATTCGATGATTTTTAGTACGAAACAAAATGCAAGAAAACTTGCTCAAAATGCAATATTATGCGAAATTATGAGATTTGAAGGCCAAATCACATTTCGTGATACTACATGAAGTTGTACCGAATTATTGGTAAAAACGAATATATTTACGTAAAATCATGCTACATGAAAAACGTGGAAAAAAGTCGCTATATTACCCAATATGAAGATTTTAATTTCAAATCATAAAGCAAGGTTTCGTATTATTTAGATCCTAGAAAAGACATATAAAAATGTTGTTTCCAATACAAATGATAAAAATCAATGTGTTTTCATTAAAATGAACTAAAATATTCCTGATTTTCCGTTTATATTACCAAGGGAAGATGTACTCGCAAAACCGCTCTAATCCGGCTGAATTGTCGATACTAAAAGGTTCCTGATATTCCGTTTCTATTACCGAAGGAAGATGTACTCGTAAAACCGGTCTAATCCGGCTGAATTGTCGATATATGCAATAAAAACAGAACCTCTCCCCTTAAAATACCTTACCAAGTATTTTAACGAGAAACAAATAGTTAATTGAAAATGAAGTATTTATATTGGCAAAATGTGATCCATCGCCGCTTTCAGTAATTGGCATATTTTCGGTATAAAACGTCGTAATTTCATACTGCGAATACGTACAGAGAGCCAGAATTTAGCTCCAAAATATGGATCAAGCTTCGAATTTTGGATGTTTGGGATATTTTGAAAACTGCGATGGGGGGTTTGGGCACAATGTGACCTATCGCTGCTCTCAGTAATTGGCATATTTTCGGTATAAAAAGTCGTAATTTCAAACTACGAATACGTGCAGACAGCATGAATTTGGCTCCAAAATAAGGCTCAAGCGTCGAATTGGGGATTCTTGGGATATTTTGAAAACTGCAAAGGAGGTTTGGGCATAATGGGACCCAGCGTTGCTCACAGTAATTGGCATATTTTCGGTATAAAATTAGTAATTTTAAACTGGGAATACGTACAGAGAGCCAGAATTTGGCTCCTAAATATGGCTCAAGCGTCGAATTTAGGATGTTTGGGATATTTTGAAAACTGCAGAGGGGGTTCGGGCAAAATGTGACCCATCGCACCTCTCAGTAATTGGCATATCTTCTGTATAAAAAGTCCTAATTTCAAACTGCGAATACGTGCAGAGAGCCAGAATTTGGCTCCAAAATATGCTTCAAGGATCAAATTTGGGATGTTTGGGATATTTTGAAAACTGCAGGGGGGTTTGGGCAAAATGTGACACATCGCTGCTCTCAGTAATTGGCATATTTTCGGTCGAAAAAGTCCTGATTTCAAACTGCGAATACGTGCAGAGAGCCAGAATTTGGCTCCAAAATATTGCTCAAGCGTTGAATTTGGGATGTTTGGGATATTTTGAAAACTGCAAGGAGGGTTTGGGCAAAATGTGATCCATCGCCGCTTTCAGTAACTGACATATTTTCGGTATAAAACGTCGTAATTTCAAACTGCGAATACGTTCAGAGATCCAGAATTTGGCTCGAAAATATGGCTCAAGCTTCGAATTTGGGATGTTTGGTATATTTTGAAAACTGCTGGGAGGGTTTGGGCAAAATGTAATCCATCGACGCTTTCAGTAATTGGCATATTTTCGGTATAAAAATTCGTAATTTCAAACTGCGAATACGTGCAGAGGGCCAGAATTTGGCTCCAAAATATGGCTAAAGGGTCGAATTTAGGACGTTTGGAATATTTTGAAAACTGCATGGGTGTTTGGGCAAAATGTGTCCACTCGTTGTTCTCAGTATTTGGCATAATTTCGATATAAAAAGTAGTGATTTAAAACTGCGAATACGTGCAGAGAGCCTGAATTTGGCTCCAAAATATGGCTCAAGGGTCGAATTTGGGATGTTTGGGATATTTTGAAAACTGCAGGGTTGGGTTTGGGTAAAATGTGATCCATCGCCGCTTTCAGTAATTGGCATATTTTCGGTATTTAAAATTCGTAAATTCAAACTGCGAATACGTGAAAAGAGCCAGAATTTGGCTCCAAAATATGGCTCAAGCGTCGAATTTGGGATGTTTGGAATATTTTGAGAACTGCAGGGGCTGTTTGGGCAAAATGTCACACATCAATGCTTTCAAAAATTTGTATATTTTCGGTATAAAAAATCGTGATTTCAAACGGCGAATACGTCCAGAGAGCTAGAATTTGGCTCCAAAATATGGCTCAAGGGTCGAATTTGGGATGTTTGGATATTTTGAAAACTGCGAAGGGGGGATTGGGCAAAATGTGACCCATCGCCGTTCTCAGTTATTGGCATATTTTCGGTATAAAAAGTCGTAATTTCATACTGCAAATACGAGCAGAGAGCCGGAATTTGGCTCCAAAATATGGCTCAAGCGTCGATTTTGGGATGTTTGGGATATTTTGAAAACTGCGAAGGGGGGATTGGGCAAAATGTGACCTATCGCCGCTCTCAGTAATTGGCTATTTTCGGTATAAAAAGTCGTAATTTCAAACTAGGAATACGTGCCAAGAGTCAGAATTTGGCTTCAAAATATTTCTCAAGCGTCGAATTTGGGATGTTTGTGATATATTTTAAAACTGCAAGATGGTTTAAGCAAAATGTGACCCATCGCCGCTCTCAGTATTTGGCATTTTTTCGGTATAAAAAGTCGTAATTTCATACTGCGAATTCGTGCAGAGAGCCAATATTTGGCTCCAAAATATGGCGTTTGCTTTGAATTGGGGCTTTTTGGGATATTTTGAAAACTGCAGGGAAGAGGGTTAAGGGCATAAGGTGACCCATCGCCGCTGACAGTAATTGGCATATTTTCGGTATAAAATTCGTAATTTCAAACTGCGAATACGTGCCATGAGTCAGAATTTGGCTTCAAAATATGGCTCAAGCGTCGAATTTGGGATGTTTGTGATACATTTTAAAACTGCACGGGGGTTTGGGCAAAATGTGACCCCATCGCTGATCTCAGTAACTGGCATATTTTCAATATAAAAATTCGTAATTTCAAACTGCGAATACGTGCAGAGAGCCAGAATTTGGCTCCAAAATATGACTCAAGCGTCGAATTTGGGATGTTTGTAATATTTTGAAAACTGCAGGGGGGTTTGGGCAAAATGTGACCCCTCGCCGCTCTCAGTAATTGGCATATTTTCGGTATAAAAAGTCGTTATTTCACACTGCAAATACGTGCAGAGAGCCAGAAATTGGCTCTAAAATATGGCTCAAGGGTCGAATTTGGGATGTTTGGGATATTTTGAAGACTACAGGGGAGTTTGGGCAAAATGTGACCCCTCGCCGCTCTCAGTTATTGGCATATTTTCGGTATAAAAATTCCTGATTTCAAACTGCGAATACATGCAGAGAGCCAGAATTAGGCTCCAAAATATTGCTCAATTGTTGAATTTGGGATGTTTGGGATATTTTGTAAACTGCAAGGAGGGTTTGAACAAAATGTGATCCATCGCCGCTTTCAGTAACTGACATATTTTCGGTATAAAAAGTCGTAATTTCAAACTGCGAATACGTGCAGAGATCCAGAATTTGGCTCCAAAATATGGCTCAAGGGTCAAATTTTAGATGTCTGGGATATTTTGAAAACTGCAGAGGGGTTTGGGTAAAATGTGACCCATCGCCGCTCTCAGGAATTGACATATTTTCGTTATAAAAATTCGTAATTTCAAACTGCGAATACGTGCAGAGTGCCAGAAATTGGCTTCAAAATATGACTCAAGCGTTGAATTTGGGATGTTTGGGATATTTTGAAAACTGCAGGGTGGGTTTGGGCAAAATGTGACCCATCGTTGCTCCCAGTAATTATCATATTTTCGGTATAAAATTCGTAATTTCAAACTGCGAATACGTACAGAGGGCCAGAATTTGGCTCCAAAATATGGCTCAAGGGTCGAATTGGAGATTTTTAGAATATTTTTAAAAGAACCGTGGGGGGGGGGGGAATAATGTGACCCATCGCCGCTCACAGTAATTAGCTTATTTTCGGTATAAAATTAGTAATTTCATACTGCGAATATGTGAAGAGAGCCAGATTTTGGCTCCTAAATATGGCTCAAGCGTCGAATTTGGGATGTTTGGGAAATTTTGAAAACTGCAAGGGGGGTTTGGGCAAAATGTGACCCATCGCCGCTATCAGCATTTGGCATATTTTCGGTATAAAACGTCGTCGAATTTGCCTCCTCAGTAACTGGCGTATTTTCGGTACATAAAGTCGTAATTTCAAACGGCGAATTCGTGCAGAGAGCCAGAATTTGGCTCCAAATAATGGCTCAAGCGTCGAATTTGGGATGTTTTGGATATTTTGAAAAATGCAGGGAGGGTTTGGGCAAAATGTGACCCATCGCTGCTCTCAGTAATTGGCATATTTTCGGTATAAAAATTCGTAATTTCAAACTGCGAATACGTGCAGAGAGCCAGAATTTGGCTTCGAAATATTGCGCAAGGGTCAAATTTGCGATGTTTGGGATATTTTGAAAACTGCAGTGGGGGTTTGTGCAAAATGTGACCCATCGCCGCTCGCGGGAATTCTCATATTTTCGGTATAAAAAGTCGTAACTTCAAACTACGAATACGTGCAGAGGGCCAGAATTTGGCTCCAAAATAAGGCTCAAGCTTCGAATTTGGGATGTTTGGGACATTTTGAAAACTGCATGGGGTATTTTAGCAAAATGTGACCCATCGCGACTCTTAGGAATTTTACATATTTTCGGTATAAAAAGTAGTAATTTCAAACTGTGAATACGTGCAGAGAGCCAGAATTTGGCTTCAAAATATGGCTCGAGCGTCGAATTGGGGATTTTTGGGATATTTTGAAAACTGCAGGGGAGGTTTGTCCATAATGTGACCCATCGCTGCTCACAGTAATTGGCATATTTTCGGTATAAAATTCGTAATTTCAAACTACGAATACGTGCAGAGAGCCAGAATTTGGCTCCTAAATATGGCTCAATCGTCGAATTTGGGATGTTTGCGATAATTTGAAAACTGCAGAGAGGGTTTGGGCAAAATGTGACCCATCGCAGCTCTCAGTAATTAGCATATTTTCGGTATAAAAATTCGTAATTTCAAATTGAGAACACGTGCAGAGAGCCTGAATTTGGCTCAAAAATATGGCACAAGCATCGAATTTGGGATGTTTTGGATATTTTGAAAACTGCAGAGAGGGTTTGGGCAAAATGTAACATATTGCCGCTCGCAGGAATTGGCATATTTTCGGTATAGAAAGTCGTAATTTCAAGCAACGAATACGTGCATAGAGCCAGATTTTGGCTCCAAACTATGGCTCAAGCGTCGAATTTGGGATGTTTTGGATATTTTGAAAAATGCAGGGAGGGTTTGGGCAAAATGTGACCCATCGCTGCTCTCAGTAATTGGCATATTTTCGGTATAAAAATTCGTAATTTCAAACTGCGAATACGTGCAGAGAGCCAGAATTTGGCTCCGAAATATTGCGCAAGGGTCAAATTTGCGATGTTTGGGATATTTTGAAAACTGCAGTGGGGGTTTGTGCAAAATGTGACCCATCGCCGCTCGCGGGAATTCTCATATTTTCGGTATAGAAAGTCGTAATTTCAAGCAACGAATACGTGCAGAGCGCCAGATTTTGGCTCCAAACTATGGCTCAAGCGTCGAATTGGGGATTTTTGGGATATTTTGAAAACTACAGGGGAGGTTTGGGCATAATGTGACCCACCGTTGCTCACAGTAATTGACATATTTTCGGTATAAAATTCGTATATTCAAAATGCGAATACGTGCAGAGAGGCAGAATTTGGCTCCTAAATATAGCTCAAGCGTCGAATTTGGGATGTTTGGGATATTTTGAAAACTGCAGAGGAGGTTTGGGCAAAATGTGACCCATCGCAGTTCTCAGTAATTGGCATATTTTCGGTATAAAAAGTCGTAATTTCAAACTGCGAATACGTGCAGAGAGCGAGAATTTGACTCGAAAATATAGCTCAAGCGTGGAATTGGGGATGTTTGGGATATTTTAAGAACTGCGATGGGGGGTTTTGGCAAAATGTAACCCATCGCTGCTCTCAGTATTTGGCATATTTCAGTATAAAAATTTGTAATTTCAAACTGAGAATACCTGCAGAGAGCCTGAATTTGGCTCCAAAATATGGCTCATGGTTCGAATTTGGGATGTTTGGGATATTTCGAAAACTGCAGCGGGGTTTGGGCAAATTGTGACCCATCGTCGCTCTCAGTAATTGGCATATTTTCGGTATAAAAATACGTAATTTCAAACTGCGAATACGTGCAAGGAGCCAGAAATTGGCTCCAAAATATGGCTCAAGCGTCGAATTTGGGATGTTTGGGATATTTTGAAAACTACAGGGTGGGTTTGAGCAAAATGTGGCCTATCCCCATTGTCAGTACTTGGCATATTTTCGGTATAAAATTCGTAATTTGAAACTGCAAGTACGTGCAGAGAGCCGGATTTTGGCTCCAAAATATGGCTCAAGCGTCGAATTTGAGATGTTTTGGATATTTTAAAAACTGCAGAGGGGGTTTGGGCAAAATGTGATCCATCGCAGCTCTCAGTAATTGGCATATTTTCAGTATAAAAAGTCGCAATTTCAAACTGCCAATACGTGCAGGAAGCCAGAATTTGGCTCCTAAATATGGCTCAAACGTCGAATTTTGGATGTTTGGGATATTTTGAAAACTGCAGAGAGGGTTTGGGCAAAATGTGACCCATCGCAGCTCTCAGTAATTGGCATATTTTCGGTATAAAAATTCGCAATTTCAAACTGAGAATACGTGCAGAGAGCCTGAATTTGGCTCAAAAATATGGCGCAAGGGTCAAATTTTCGATGTTTGGGATATTTTGAAAACTGCAGTGGGGGTTTGTGCAAAATGTAACCCATCGCCGCTCGCAGGAATTAGCATATTTTCGGTATAAAAAGTCGTAATTTCAAGCTACGAATACGTGCAGAGAGCCAGATTTTGGCTCCAAAGTAAGGTTCAAGCGTCTAATTCGGGATTTTTGGGATATTTTGAAAACTGCAGGGGAGGTTTGGGCATAATGTGACCCATCGTGGCTCACAGTAATTGGCATATTTTCGGTATAAAATTCGTAATTTCAAACTGCGAATACGTGCAGAGAGCCAGAAATTGGCTCCAAAATATGGCTCAAGGGTTGAATTTCAAATGTCTGGGATATTTTGAAAACTGCAAGGGGGTTTGGGCAAAATGTGACCCATCGCAGCTCTCAGGAATTGGCATATTTTAGTTACAAAAAGTCGTAAGTTCAAACTGTGAATACTTGCAGAGAGCCAGAATTTGGCTCCAAAATATGGCTCAAGGGTTGAATTTTAAATGTCTGGGATATTTTGAAAACTGCAAGGGGGTTTGGGCAAAATGTGACCCATCGCTGCTCTCAGGAATTGGCATATTTTCGGTACAAAAATTCGTAATTTCAAACTGCGAATACGTGCAGTGAGCCAGAATTTGGCTCCAAAATATGGCTCAAGCGTTGAATTTGGGATGTTTGGGATATTTTGAATACTGCAGGGGGGCTTTTGGTAAAATGTGACCCATCGCCGCACGCAGCAATTGGCATTTTTTCGGTATAAAATTCATAATTTCAAACTGCGAATACGTGCAGAGAGAGAAAAATTTGGCTCCAAATAATGGCTCAAGCGTCGAATTTGGGATGTTTGGGATATTTTTAAAACTGCAGGGGGGTTTTGGCAAAATGTGATCCATCGCCGCTTTCAGTAATTGGCATATTTTCGGTATAAAACGTCGTAATTTCATACAGCGAATACGTGCAGAGAGCCAGAATTTGGCTCCAAAATATGGCTCAAGCGTCGAATTTGGGGATGTTTGGGCAAAATGTGATCCATCGCTGCTTTCAGTAATTGGCATTTTTCGGTATAAAAAGTCGTAATTCCATACTGCGAATACGTGCAGAGAGCCAGAATTTGGCTCCAAAATATAGCTCAAGGGTCGAATTTGGGATGTCTTGGAAATTTTGAAAACTGCAGGGGGGTTTGGGCAAAATGTGACCCATCGCTGTTCTCAGGAATTCGCATATTTTCGGTACAAAAATGAGTAATTTCAAACTGCGAATACGTGCAGAGAGCCAGAGTTTGGCTCCAAAATATGGTTCAAGCGTCGAATTGGGGATGTTTGCGATATTTTGAAAACTGCAGAGAGGGTTTGCAGTCTCCGTGGTGTAGTGGTAAGACACTCGCCAGGCGTTCCGCGAGCGCTATGTCATGGGTTCGTATCCTGGCCGGGGAGGATTTACTGGGCGCAATTCCTAACTGTAGTCTCTGTTAATGCAACAGTAAAATGTGTACTTGGATGAAAAAAAATGGTTCTTCGCGGCAAGGGATCGTATTCCAGGGACCATAGGATTAAGGACTTGCCCGAAACGCTACGCGTACTAGTGGGCTGTACAAGACTGCAGTAATTGGGGGTCGTATATATCTCAGAGAAAAAAAAAAAAAATGTGACAGGTGTTTTGGGGTAAAATGTGACCATCGCCGCTCTCAGTAATTGGCATATTTTCGGTAAATAAAAGTCGTAATTTCAAACTGCAAATACGTGCAGAGAGCCAGAATTTGGCTCCAAATATGGCTCAAGGGTCGAATTTGGGATGTCTGGGATATTTTGAAAACTGCAGGGGGGTTTGGGCAAAATGTGACCCATCGCCGCTCTCAGTAATTGGCATATTTTCGGTTTAAAAAGTCGTAATTTCAAACTGCAAATACGTGCAGAGAGCCAAAATTTGGCTCCAAAATATGGCTCAAGCGTCGAATTTGGGATGTTTGGGATATTTTGAAAACTGCAGGGGGGTTTGCGCAAAATGTGATCCATCGCCGCTTTCAGTAATTGGCATATTTTCGGTATAAAATGTCGCAATTTCAAACTGCGAATACGTGCAGAGAGCCAGAATTTGGCTCCAAAATATGGCTCAAGCGTCGAATTTGGGATGTTTGGGATTTTTGAAAACTGCAGGGGAAGTTTGGGCAAAATGTGACCCCGCATCGCTCTCAGTAATTGGCCATATTTTCGGTATAAAAAATCGTAATTTCAAACTGCGAATACTTGCAGAGAGCCAGAATTTGGCTCCTAAATAGGGCTCAAGCGTCGAATTTGGGATGTTTGGGATATTTTGAAAACTGCAGAGGGAGGTTTGGGCAAAATGTGACCATGGCAGCTCTCAGTAATTGGCATATTTTCGGTATAAAATCGTAATTTCAAACTGCGAATACGTGCAGAGAGCCAGAATTTGGCTCCAAAATATGGTTCAAGCGTCGAATTTGGGATGTTTTGGATATTTTGAAAACTGCAGGGAGGGTTTGGGCAAAATGTGACCCATCGCCGCTCTCAGTAATTGGCATATTTTCGGTATAAAAAGTCGTAATTTCAAACTGCGAATACGTGCAGAGAGCCAGAATTTGGCTCCAAAATATGGGCTCAAGCGTCGAATTCAGGATTTTTGCGATATTTTGAAAACTGCAGGGAGGGTTGCAGTTCCGTGGCATAATGGTGACCCATCGCCAGGCTCGCAGTAATTGGCATATCCTTTCGGTATAAAATTCGTAATTTCAAACTGTCTCGAATACGTGCAGAGAGCGAGAATTTGGCTCCAAACTTATCGCTCAAGGGTCGAATTCCAGAGGACCATGATTTGGGATATTTTGAAAACTGCGTACTAGGGGGGTTTGGGCAAAATGTGACCCATCGCTGCTCTCAGTAATTGGCATATTTTCAGTATAAAAATTCGTAATTTCAAACTGCTAATACGTGCAGAGAGCCAGAATTTGGCTCCAAAATATGGCTCAAGCGTCGAAATTGGGATGTTTGGGATATTTTGAAAACTGCAGAAGGGGTTTGGGCAAAATGTGACCCATCGCCGCTCTCAGTAATTGGCATATTTTCGGTATAAAAAGTCGTAATTTCAAACTGCAAATACGTGCAGAGAGCAAGAATTTGGCTCCAAAATATGGCTCAAGCGTCGAATTTGGGATGTTTGGGATATTTTGAAACTGCAGGGGGGGTTTGGGCAAAATGTGACCCATCGCCGCTCACAGTAATTGGCATATTTTCGGTATAAAAATTCGTAATTTCAAACTACGAATACGTGCAGAGAGCCAGAATTTGGCTCCTAAATATGGCTCAGCGTCGAATTTGGGATGTTTGGGATATTTTGAAAACTGCAGGGAGAAGTTTGGGCAAAATGTGACCCATCGCCGCTCTCAGTAATTGGCATATTTTCGGTATAAAATTCGTAATTTCAAACTGCGAATACGTGCAGAGAGCCAGAATTTGGCTCCAAAATATGGCTCAAGCGTCGAATTTGGGATGTTTGGGATATTTTGAAAACTGCATGGGAGAGTTTGGGCAAAATGTGACCCATCGCAGCTCTCAGTAATTGGCATATTTTCGGTATAAAAAGTCGTAATTTCAAACTGCGAATACGTGCAGAGAGCCAGAATTTGGCTCCAAAATATGGCTCAAGCGTCGAATTAGGGATGTTTGGGATATTTTGAAAACTGCATGGGGGGTTTGGGCAAAATGTGACCCATCGCTGCTCTCAGTAATTGGCATATTTTCGGTATAAAAATTCGTAATTTCAAACTGCGAATACGTGCAGAGAGCCTGAATTTGGCTCCAAAATATGGCTCAAGGGTCGAATTTGGGATGTTTGGGATATTTTGAAAACTGCAGAAGGGGCTTGGCAAAATGTGACCCATCGCTGCTCTCAAGTAATTGCATATTTTCGATATAAAAAGTCGTAATTTCAAACTGAGAATACGTGCAGAGAGCCAGAATTTGGCTCCAAAATATGGCTCAAGCGTCGAATTTTGGGATGTTTGGGATATTTTGAAAACTGCAGGGGAGGTTTGGGCATAATGTGACCCATCGTTGCTCACAGTAATTGGCATATTTTCGGTATAAAATTCGTAATTTCAAACTGCGAATACGTGCAGAGAGCCAGAATTTGGCTCCAAAATATGGCTCAAGCGTCGGAATTTGGGATGTTTGCGATATTTTGAAAACTGCAGAGGGGGTTTGGGCAAAATGTGACCCATCGCAGCTCTCAGTAATTGGCATATTTTCGGTATAAAAATTCGTAATTTCAAATTGAGAATACGTGCAGAGAGCCAGAATTTGGCTCCAAAATATGGCTCAAGCATCGAATTTGGGGATGTTTGGATATTTTGAAAACTGCAGAGAGGGTTTGGGCAAAATGTGACATATCGCCGCTCTCAGTAATTGGCATATTTTCGGTATAAAAAGTCGTAATTTCAAACTACGAATACGTGCAGAGAGCCAGAATTTTGGCTCCAAAATATGGCTCAAGCGTCGAATTTGGGATGTTTGGGATATTTTGAAAACTGCAGGAGGTTTTGGGCATAATGTGACCAATCGCTGCTCTCAGTAATTGGCATATTTTCCGTATAAAAATTCGTAATTTTAAACTGCGAATACGTGCAGAGAGCGAGAATTTGGCTCCAAAATATGGCTCAAGGGTTGAATTTGGGATGTTTGGGATATTTTAAAACTGCAGGGGGGGGTTTTGGGTAAAATGTGTCCCATCGCTGCTCTCAGTAAATTGCCATTTTTTCGGTATAAAAATTTGTAATTTCAAACTGCAAATACGTGCAGAGAGCCTGAATTTGGCTCCAAAATATGGCTCAAGGTTCGAATTTGGAATGTTTGGATATATTTTGAAAACTGCATGGGAGGTTTGGGCAAATTGTGACCCATCGTTGCTCTCAGTATTTTGCGTATTTTCGGTATAAAAATTCGTAATTTCAAACTGCGAATACGTGCAGAGAGCCAGAATTTGGCTCCAAAATATGGCTCAAGCATCGAAATTGGGATGTTTGGGATATTTTGAAAACTGCAGGGAGGGTTTGGGCAAAATGTGATCCATCCCCGTTGTCAGTAATTGGCATATTTTCGGTATAAAAAGTCGTAATTTCAAACTGCGAATACGTGCAGAGAGCCGGAATTTGGCTCCAAAATATGGCTCAAGGGTAGAATTTTTGATGTTTGGGATGTTTGAAAACTGCAGAGGGGTTTGGGCAAAATGTGACCCATCGCCGCTCTCAAAATTGGCATATTTTCGGTATAAAAAGTCGTAATTTCAATCTGCCAACACGTGCAGAGAGCCAGAATTTGGCTCCAAAAGATGGCTCAAGGGTCGAAATTTGGATGTTTGGGATATTTTAAAAACTGCAGAGAGGGTTAGGGCAAAATGTGATCCATCTCCACTTTCAGTAATTGGCATATTTTCCGTATAAAAATTCGTAATTTAAAACTGAGAATACGTGCAGAGAGCCAGAATTTGGCTCCAAAATATGGCGCAAGGGTCGATTTTGGAATGTTTGGGATATTTTGAAAACTGCAAAGTGTGGGTTTGGGCAAAATGTGATCCATCGCCGCTCTCAGTAATTTCCATATTTTCGGTATAAAAATTCGTAATTTCAAGCTGCGAATACGTGCAGAGAGCAGAATTTGGCTCCAAAATATGGCTCAAGCGTCGAATTTCGGGATTTTTGGGATATTTTGAAACTGCAGGGAGAGGTGGGGCATAATGTGACCAATCGCGCTCTCTGTAATTGGCATATTTTCGGTATAAAATTCGTAATTTCAAACTGCGAATACGTGCAGAGAGCAGAATTTGGCTCCAAAATATGGCTCAAGCGTTTAATTTGGGATGTTTGGGATATTTTGAAAACTGCATGGGGGGTTTGGGCAAATGTGACCCATCGCCGCTCTCAGTAATGGCATATTTTCGGTATAAAAATCGTAATTTCAAACTACGAAAACGTGCAGAGAGCCAGAATTTGGCTCCAAAAATGGCTCAAGCGTTGAATTTGGGATGTTTGGGATATTTTGAAAATGCAGGAGGTTTGGGCAAAATGTGACCATCGCCGCTCTCAGTAATTGGCATATTTTCGGTATAAAAAGTCGTAATTTCAAACTGCGAAACGTGCAGAGAGCCAGAATTTGGCTCCAAAATGGCTCAGGGTCGAATTTGGGTGTTTGGGATATTTTGAAAACTGCAGGGGGGTTTGGGCAAAATGTGACCCATCGCTGCTCTCAGTAATTGGCATATTTTCGGTATAAAAAGTCGTAATTTCAAACTGCGAATACGTGCAGAGAGCCAGAATTTGGCTCCAAAATATGGCTCAAGGGTCGAATTTGGGATGTTTGGGATATTTTGAAAACTGCAGGGGGGGGTTTGGGCAAAATGTGACCCATCGCCGCTCTCAGTAATTGGCATATTTTCGGTATAAAAAGTCGTAATTTCAAACTGCGAATACGTGCAGAGAGCCAGAATTTGGCTCCAAAATATGGCTCAAGGGTCGAATTTGGGATGTTTGGGATATTTTGAAAACTGCAGGGGGGTTTGGGCAAAATGTGACCCATCGCCGCTCTCAGTAATTGGCATATTTTCGGTATAAAAAGTCGTAATTTCAAACTGCGAATACGTGCAGAGAGCCAGAATTTGGCTCCAAAATATGGCTCAAGCGTCGAATTTGGGATGTTTGGGATATTTTGAAAACTGCAGGGGGGGTTTGGGCAAAATGTGACCCATCGCCGCTCTCAGTAATTGGCATATTTTCGGTATAAAAATTCGTAATTTCAAACTGCGAATACGTGCAGAGAGCCAGAATTTGGCTCCAAAATATGGCTCAAGCGTCGAATTTGGGATGTTTGGGATATTTTGAAAACTGCAGGGGGGTTTGGGCAAAATGTGACCCATCGCCGCTCTCAGTAATTGGCATATTTTCGGTATAAAAAGTCGTAATTTCAAACTGCGAATACGTGCAGAGAGCCAGAATTTGGCTCCAAAATATGGCTCAAGCGTCGAATTTGGGATGTTTGGGATATTTTGAAAACTGCAGGGGGGTTTGGGCAAAATGTGACCCATCGCCGCTCTCAGTAATTGGCATATTTTCGGTATAAAAAGTCGTAATTTCAAACTGCGAATACGTGCAGAGAGCCAGAATTTGGCTCCAAAATATGGCTCAAGGGTCGAATTTGGGATGTTTGGGATATTTTGAAAACTGCAGAGGGGGTTTGGGCAAAATGTGACCCATCGCCGCTCTCAGTAATTGGCATATTTTCGGTATAAAAAGTCGTAATTTCAAACTGCGAATACGTGCAGAGAGCCAGAATTTGGCTCCAAAATATGGCTCAAGCGTCGAATTTGGGATGTTTGGGATATTTTGAAAACTGCAGGGGGGGTTTGGGCAAAATGTGACCCATCGCCGCTCTCAGTAATTGGCATATTTTCGGTATAAAAAGTCGTAATTTCAAACTGCGAATACGTGCAGAGAGCCAGAATTTGGCTCCAAAATATGGCTCAAGGGTCGAATTTGGGATGTTTGGGATATTTTGAAAACTGCAGGGGGGTTTGGGCAAAATGTGACCCATCGCCGCTCTCAGTAATTGGCATATTTTCGGTATAAAAAGTCGTAATTTCAAACTGCGAATACGTGCAGAGAGCCAGAATTTGGCTCCAAAATATGGCTCAAGCGTCGAATTTGGGATGTTTGGGATATTTTGAAAACTGCAGGGAGGGTTTGGGCAAAATGTGACCCATCGCCGCTCTCAGTAATTGGCATATTTTCGGTATAAAAAGTCGTAATTTCAAACTGCGAATACGTGCAGAGAGCCAGAATTTGGCTCCAAAATATGGCTCAAGCGTCGAATTTGGGATGTTTGGGATATTTTGAAAACTGCAGGGGGGGTTTGGGCAAAATGTGACCCATCGCCGCTCTCAGTAATTGGCATATTTTCGGTATAAAAAGTCGTAATTTCAAACTGCGAATACGTGCAGAGAGCCAGAATTTGGCTCCAAAATATGGCTCAAGCGTCGAATTTGGGATGTTTGGGATATTTTGAAAACTGCAGGGGGGTTTGGGCAAAATGTGACCCATCGCCGCTCTCAGTAATTGGCATATTTTCGGTATAAAAAGTCGTAATTTCAAACTGCGAATACGTGCAGAGAGCCAGAATTTGGCTCCAAATGGCTCCAAAATATGGCTCAAGCGTCGAATTTGGGATGTTTGGGATATTTTGAAAACTGCAGGGGGGGTTTGGGCAAAATGTGACCCATCGCTGCTCTCAGTAATTGGCATATTTTCGGTATAAAAATTCGTAATTTCAAACTGCGAATACGTGCAGAGAGCCAGAATTTGGCTCCAAAATATGGCTCAAGCGTCGAATTTGGGATGTTTGGGATATTTTGAAAACTGCAGGGGGGTTTGGGCAAAATGTGACCCATCGCCGCTCTCAGTAATTGGCATATTTTCGGTATAAAAAGTCGTAATTTCAAACTGCGAATACGTGCAGAGAGCCAGAATTTGGCTCCAAAATATGGCTCAAGCGTCGAATTTGGGATGTTTGGGATATTTTGAAAACTGCAGGGGGGTTTGGGCAAAATGTGACCCATCGCCGCTCTCAGTAATTGGCATATTTTCGGTATAAAAAGTCGTAATTTCAAACTGCGAATACGTGCAGAGAGCCAGAATTTGGCTCCAAAATATGGCTCAAGCGTCGAATTTGGGATGTTTGGGATATTTTGAAAACTGCAGGGAGGGTTTGGGCAAAATGTGACCCATCGCTGCTCTCAGTAATTGGCATATTTTCGGTATAAAAAGTCGTAATTTCAAACTGCGAATACGTGCAGAGAGCCAGAATTTGGCTCCAAAATATGGCTCAAGCGTCGAATTTGGGATGTTTGGGATATTTTGAAAACTGCAGGGGGTTTTGGGCAAAATGTGACCCATCGCCGCTCTCAGTAATTGGCATATTTTCGGTATAAAAAGTCGTAATTTCAAACTGCGAATACGTGCAGAGAGCCAGAATTTGGCTCCAAAATATGGCTCAAGCGTCGAATTTGGGATGTTTGGGATATTTTGAAAACTGCAGGGGGGTTTGGGCAAAATGTGACCCATCGCCGCTCTCAGTAATTGGCATATTTTCGGTATAAAAAGTCGTAATTTCAAACTGCGAATACGTGCAGAGAGCCAGAATTTGGCTCCAAAATATGGCTCAAGCGTCGAATTTGGGATGTTTGGGATATTTTGAAAACTGCAGGGGGGTTGGGCAAAATGTGACCCATCGCTGCTCTCAGTAATTGGCATATTTTCGGTATAAAAATTCGTAATTTCAAACTGCGAATACGTGCAGAGAGCCAGAATTTGGCTCCAAAATATGGCTCAATCGTCGAATTTGGGATGTTTGGGATATTTTGAAAACTGCAGAGAGGGTTTGGGCAAAATGTGACCCATCGCAGCTCTCAGTAATTGGCATATTTTCGGTATAAAAAGTCGTAATTTCAAACTGCGAATACGTGCAGAGAGCCAGAATTTGGCTCCAAAATATGGCTCAAGCGTCGAATTTGGGATGTTTGGGATATTTTGAAAACTGCAGGGGGGGTTTGGGCAAAATGTGACCCATCGCCGCTCTCAGTAATTGGCATATTTTCGGTATAAAAATTCGTAATTTCAAACTGCGAATACGTGCAGAGAGCCAGAATTTGGCTCCAAAATATGGCTCAAGGGTCGAATTTGGGATGTTTGGGATATTTTGAAAACTGCAGAGAGGGTTTGGGCAAAATGTGACCCATCGCAGCTCTCAGTAATTGGCATATTTTCGGTATAAAAATTCGTAATTTCAAACTGCGAATACGTGCAGAGAGCCAGAATTTGGCTCCAAAATATGGCTCAAGCGTCGAATTGGGATGTTTGGGATATTTTGAAAACTGCAGGGAGGGTTTGGGCAAAATGTGACCCATCGTTGCTCTCAGTAATTGGCATATTTTCGGTATAAAATGTCGTAATTTCAAACTGCGAATACGTGCAGAGAGCCAGAATTTGGCTCCAAAATATGGGTCAAGAGTCGAATTTGGGATGTTTGGGATATTTTGAAAACTGCTGGGGGGTTTGGGCAAAATGTGACCCATCGCTGCTCTCAGTAATTGGCATATTTTCGGTATAAAAAGTCGTAATTTCAAACTGCGAATACGTGCAGAGAGCCAGAATTTGGCTCCAAAATATGGCTCAAGGGTCGAATTTGGGATGTTTGGGATATTTTGAAAACTGCAGGGGGGTTTGGGCAAAATGTGACCCATCGCTGCTCTCAGTAATTGGCATATTTTCGGTATAAAAAGTCGTAATTTCAAACTGCGAATACGTGCAGAGAGCCAGAATTTGGCTCCAAAATATGGCTCAATCGTCGAATTTGGGATGTTTGGGATATTTTGAAAACTGCAGAGAGGGTTTGGGCAAAATGTGACCCATCGCAGCTCTCAGTAATTGGCATATTTTCGGTATAAAAATTCGTAATTTCAAACTGCGAATACGTGCAGAGAGCCAGAATTTGGCTCCAAAATATGGCTCAAGCGTCGAATTTGGGATGTTTGGGATATTTTGAAAACTGCAGAGAGGGTTTGGGCAAAATGTGACCCATCGCCGCTCTCAGTAATTGGCATATTTTCGGTATAAAAAGTCGTAATTTCAAACTGCGAATACGTGCAGAGAGCCAGAATTTGGCTCCAAAATATGGCTCAAGCGTCGAATTTGGGATGTTTGGGATATTTTGAAAACTGCAGGGGAGGTTTGGGCAAAATGTGACCCATCGTTGCTCTCAGTAATTGGCATATTTTCGGTATAAAATTCGTAATTTCAAACTGCGAATACGTGCAGAGAGCCAGAATTTGGCTCCAAAATATGGCTCAAGCGTCGATTTTGGGATGTTTGGGATATTTTGAAAACTGCAGAGGGGGTTTGGGCAAAATGTGACCCATCGCAGCTCTCAGTAATTGGCATATTTTCGGTATAAAAAGTCGTAATTTCAAACTGCGAATACGTGCAGAGAGCCAGAATTTGGCTCCAAAATATGGCTCAAGCGTCGAATTTGGGATGTTTGGGATATTTTGAAAACTGCATGGGGGGTTTGGGGGGGGTTTGGGCAAAATGTGACCCATCGCTGCTCTCAGTAATTGGCATATTTTCGGTATAAAAATTCGTAATTTCAAACTGCGAATACGTGCAGAGAGCCAGAATTTGGCTCCAAAATATGGCTCAAGGGTCGAATTTGGGATGTTTGGGATATTTTGAAAACTGCAGGGGGGTTTGGGCAAATGTGACCCATCGTCGCTCTCAGTAATTGGCATATTTTCGGTATAAAAATTCGTAATTTCAAACTGCGAATACGTGCAGAGAGCCAGAATTTGGCTCCAAAATATGGCTCAAGCGTCGAATTTGGGATGTTTGGGATATTTTGAAAACTGCAGGGGGGGTTTGGGCAAAATGTGACCCATCGCCGCTCTCAGTAATTGGCATATTTTCGATATAAAATTCGTAATTTCAAACTGCGAATACGTGCAGAGAGACAGAATTTGGCTCCAAAATATGACTCAAGCGTCGAATTTGGGATGTTTGGGATATTTTGAAAACTGCAGGGGGGGTTTGGGCAAAATGTGATCCATCGCAGCTCTCAGTAATTGGCATATTTTCGGTATAAAAAGTCGTAATTTCAAACTGCGAATACGTGCAGAGAGCCAGAATTTGGCTCCAAAATATGGCTCAAGCGTCGAATTTGGGATGTTTGGGATATTTTGAAAACTGCAGAGAGGGTTTGGGCAAAATGTGACCCATCGCAGCTCTCAGTAATTGGCATATTTTCGGTATAAAAAGTCGTAATTTCAAACTGCGAATACGTGCAGAGAGCCAGAATTTGGCTCCAAAATATGGCTCAAGCGTCGAATTTGGGATGTTTGGGATATTTTGAAAACTGCAGGGGGGGTTTGGGCAAAATGTGACCCATCGCCGCTCTCAGTAATTGGCATATTTTCGGTATAAAAAGTCGTAATTTCAAACTGCGAATACGTGCAGAGAGCCAGAATTTGCCTCCAAAATATGGATCAAGTATTGAATTTGAGATGTTTTGGATATTTTGAAAACTGCAGGGTGTGTTTGGGCAAAATGTGACCAATTGCCGCTTTCACTAATTGGCATATTTTCGGTATAAAATTCGTAATTTCAAACTGCGAATACGAGCAGATAGCCTGAATTTGGCTCCAAAATATGGCCCAATGGTCGAATTTTCGGATGTTTGGGATTTTTTGAAAACTGCACGGGGGTTTGGGCAAAATGTGACCCATCGCCGCTCTCAGAAATTTGCATATTTTCGATATAAAAAGTCGTAATTTCAAACTGCGAATACGTGCAGAGAGCCAGAATTTGGCTCCAAAATATGGCTCAAGCGTCGAATTTGGGATGTTTGGGATATTTTGAAAACTGCAGGTTTGGGCAAAATGTGACCCATCGCCGCTCTCAGTAATTGGCATATTTTCGGTATAAAAAGTCGTAATTTCAAACTGCGAATACGTGCAGAGAGCCAGATTTTGGCTCCAAAATATGGCTCAAAAATTCGATGTTTGGGATATTTTGAAAAACTGCGAAAACGTCGCGCTCTCAGAATTGGCATATTTTGGTATAAAAATCGTAATTTCAAACTGCTACGTGCAGAGAGCCAGAATTTGGCTCCAAAATATGCTCAAGGGTCGAATTTGGGATGTTTGGGATATTTTGAAAACTGCAGGGGGTTTGGGCAAAATGTGACCCATCGCCGCTCTCAGTAATTGGCATATTTTCGGTATAAAAAGTCGTAATTTCAAACTGCGAATACGTGCAGAGAGCCAGAATTTGGCTCCAAAATATGGCTCAAGCGTCGAATTTGGGATGTTTGGGATATTTTGAAAACTGCAGGGGGGTTTGGGCAAAATGTGACCCATCGCCGCTCTCAGTAATTGGCATATTTTCGGTATAAAATTCGTAATTTCAAACTGCGAATACGTGCAGAGAGCCAGAATTTGGCTCCAAAATATGGCTCAAGCGTCGAATTTGGGATGTTTGGGATATTTTGAAAACTGCAGGGGGGGTTTGGGCAAAATGTGACCCATCGCCGCTCTCAGTAATTGGCATATTTTCGGTATAAAAATTCGTAATTTCAAACTGCGAATACGTGCAGAGAGCCAGAATTTGGCTCCAAAATATGGCTCAAGCGTCGAATTTGGGATGTTTGGGATATTTTGAAAACTGCAGGGTGGGTTTGGCAAAATGTGACCCATCGCCGCTCTCAGTAATTGGCATATTTTCGGTGTAAAATTCGTAATTTCAAACTGCGAATACGTGCAGAGAGCCAGAATTTGGCTACAAAATATGGCTCAAGGGTCGAATTTGGGATGTTTTGGATATTTTGAAAACTGCAGAGGGGTTTGGGCAAAATGTGACCCATCGCCGCTCTCAGTAATTGACATATTTTCGGTATAAAAAGTCGTAATTTCAAACTGCGAATACGTGCAGAGAGCCAGAATTTGGCTCCAAAATATGGCTCAAGGGTCGAATTTGGGATGTTTGGGATATTTTGAAAACTGCAGGGGGGTTTGGGCAAAATGTGACCCATCGCCGCTCTCAGTAATTGGCATATTTTCGGTATAAAAAGTCGTAATTTCAAACTGCGAATACGTGCAGAGAGCCAGAATTTGGCTCCAAAATATGGCTCAAGCGGCGAATTTGGGACGTTTGGAATATTTTGAAAACAGCAGGGAGGGTTTGGGCAAAATGTGATCCATCGCCGCTTTCAGTAACTGGCATATTTTTCGGTATAAAAAGTAATAATTTCGAACTGCAAATACGTGCAGGGATCCAAAATTTGGCTCCAAAATATGGCTCAAGGGTCGAATTTGGGATGTTTGGGATATTTTGAAAACTGCAGGTGGGTTTGGGCAAAATGTGACCCATCGCCGCTCTCAGTAATTGGCAAACTTTCGGTATAAAATTCGTAATTTAAAACTGCGAATACGTGCAGAGAGCGAGAATTTGTCTCCAAAATATGGCTCAAGCGTCGAATTTGGGATGTTTGGGATATTTTGAAAACTCAAAGGGGGTTTGGGCAAAATGTGACCCATCGCCGCTCTCAGTAATTGGCATATTTTCGGTATAAAAATTCGTAATTTCAAACTGCGAATACGTGCAGAGAGCGAGAATTTGTCTCCAAAATATGGCTCAAGCGTCGAATTTGGGATGTTTGGGATATTTTGAAAACTCAAAGGGGGTTTGGGCAAAATGTGATCCATCGCCGCTCTAAGAAATTGGCATATTTTCGGTATAAAAATTCATATTTTCAAACTGTGAATACGTGCAGAGAGGCAGAATTTGGCTCCAAAATATGGCTCAAGCGTCGAATTTTGGATGTTTGGGATATTTTGAAAACTGCAGAGGGGGTTTGGGCAAAATGTGACCCATCGCCGCTCTCAGTAATTGGCCTATTTTCGGTATAAAAAGTCGTAATTTCAAACTGCGAATACGTGCAGAGAGCCAGAATTTGGCTCCAAAATATGGCTCAAGCGTTGAATTTGGGATGTTTGGGATATTTTGAAAACTGCAGGGGGGTTTTGGCAAAATGTGACCCATCGCGCTCTCAGTAATTGGCATATTTTCGGTATAAAATTCGTAATTTCAAACTGCGAATACGTGCAGAGAGCCAGAATTTGGCTCCAAAATATGGCTCAAGCGTCGAATTTGGGATGTTTGGGATATTTTGAAAACTGCAGGGGGGTTTGGGCAAAATGTGACCCATCGCCGCTTTCAGTAATTGGCATATTTTCGGTATAAAAAGTCGTAATTTCAAACTGCGAATACGTGCAGAGAGCCAGAATTTGGCTCCAAAATATGGCTCAAGGGTCGAATTTGGGATGTTTGGGATATTTTGAAAACTGCAGGGGGGTTTGGGCAAAATGTGACCCATCGCCGCTCTCAGTAATTGGCATATTTTCGGTATAAAAAGTCGTAATTTCAAACTGCGAATACGTGCAGAGAGCCAGAATTTGGCTCCAAAATATGGCTCAAGCGTCGAATTTGGGATGTTTGGGATATTTTGAAAACTGCAGGGGGGGTTTGGGCAAAATGTGACCCATCGCTGCTCTCAATAATTGGCATATTTTCGGTATAAAAATTCGTAATTTCAAACTGCGAATACGTGCAGAGAGCCAGAGTTTGGCTCCAAAATATGGCTCAAGCGTCGAATTTGGGATGTTTGGGATATTTTGAAAACTGCAGAGAGGGTTTGCAGTCTCCGTGGTGTAGTGGTAAGACACTCGCCTGGCGTTCCGCGAGCGTAATTGGTTCGTATCCTTTCGGGGAGGATTTACTGGGCGTAATTCCAAACTGTAGCCTCTGTTTAATGCAACAGTAAAATGTGTACTTGGATGAAAAACGGCATATTTTCGCGGCAAGGGATCGTATTCCAGGGACCATAGGAGTAAGGACTTGCCCGAAATGCTACGCGTACTAGGATTTGTACAAGAATGTAACAACTCTTGTATATTTCAAAAAAAAAAAAAAAATGTGACCCATCGCCGCTCTCAGTAATTGGCATATTTTCGGTAAAAAAAGTCGTAATTTCAAACTGCGAATACGTGCCGAGAGCCAGAATTTGGCTCCAAAATATGGCTCAAGTGTCGAATTTGGGATGTTTGGGATATTTTGAAAACTGCAGGGTGGTTTGGGCAAAATGTGACCCATCGCCGCTCTCAGTAATTGGCATATTTTCGGTATAAAATTCGTAATTTCAAACTGCGAATACGTGCAGAGAGCCAGAATTTGGCTCCAAAATATGGCTCAAGCGTCGAATTTGGGATGTTTGGGATATTTTGAAAACTGCATTGGGGGTTTGGGCAAAATGTGATCCATCGCCGCTTTCAGTAATTGGCATATTTTCGGTATAAAATGTCGTAATTTCAAACTGCGAATACGTGCAGAGAGCCAGAATTTGGCTCCAAAATATGGCTCAAGCGTCGAATTTGGGATTTTTGGGATATTTTGAAAACTGCAGGGGGGGTTTGGGCAAAATGTGACCCATCGCTGCTCACAGTAATTGGCATATTTTCGGTATAAAATTCGTAATTTCAAACTGCGAATACGTGCGGAGAGTCAGAATTTGGCTCCAAAATTAGGATCAAGGGTCGAATTTGGGATGTTTGTGATATTTTGAAAACTGCAGGGAGGGTTTGGGCAAAATGTGATACATCGCAGCTCTCAGTAATTTGCATATTTTCAGTATAAAAAATCGTAATTTCAAACTGCGAATACGTGCAGAGAGCCAGAATTTGGCTCCAAAATATGGCTCAAGCGTTAAATTTGGGATGTTTGTGATATTTTGAAAACTGCAGGGAGGGTTTGGCCAGAATGTGATCCACCGCCGCTTTTAGTAATTGGCATATTTTCGGTATAAAAAGTCGTAATTTCAAACTGCGAATACCTGCAGAGAGCCAGAATTTGGCTCCAAAATTAGGCTCAAGGGTCGAATTTGGGATGTTTGGGATATTTTGAAAACTGCAGAGAGGGTTTGGGCAAAATGTGACCCATCGCAGCTCTCAGTAATTGGCATATTTTCGGTATAAAAATTCGTAATTTCAAACTGCGAATACGTGCAGAGAGCCAGAATTTGGCTCCAAATATGGCTCAAGCGTCGAATTTGGGATGTTTGGGATATTTTGAAAACTGCAGGGGAGGTTTGGGCAAAATGTGACCCATCGTTGCTTTCAGTAATTGGCATATTTTCGGTATAAAAGTCGTAATTTCAAACTGCGAATACGTGCAGAGAGCCAGAATTTGGCTCCAAAATATGGCTCAAGCTTCGAATTTGGGATGTTTGGGTTATTTTGAAAACTGCATGGGGGGTTTGGGCAAAAAATGATCCAACACTGCTCTCAGTAATTGGCATATTTTCGGTATGAAAATTCGTAATTTCAAACTGCGAATACGTGCAGAGAGCCAGAATTTGGCTCCAAAATATGGCTCAAGCGTCGAATTTGGGATGTTAGGGATATTTTGAAAACTGCTGGGGGTTTGGACAAAATGTGACCCCTAGCTGCTCTCAGTATTTGGCATTTTTCGGTATAAAAAGTCGTAATTTCAAACTGCGAATACGTGCAGAGAGCCAGATTTTGCCTCCAAAATATGGCTCAAGCGTCGAATTTGTGATGTTTGGGATATTTTGAAAACTGCAGGGTGGGTTTGGGCAAAATGTGACCCATCGCTGCTCTCAGTAATTGGCATATTTTCGGTATAAAAATTCGTAATTTCAAACTGCGAATACGTGCAGAGAGCCAGATTTTGCCTCCAAAATATGGCTCAAGCGTCGAATTTGAGATGTTTGGGATATTTTGAAAACTGCAGGGTGGGTTTGGGCAAAATGTGACCCATCGCCGCTCTCAGCAATTGGCATATTTTTGGTATAAAGTTCGTAATTTCAAACTGCGAATACGTGCAGAGAGTCAAAATTTGGCTCCAAAATATGGCTCAAGCTTCGAATGTGGGATGTTTGGGATATTTTGTATACTGCCAAGAGGGTTTGGGCAAAATGTGATCTATCGCCGCTTTCAGTAATTGGCATATTTTCGGTATAAAAAGTCGTAATTTCAAACTGCGAATACGTGCAGAGAGCCAGAATTTGGCTCCAAAATATGGCTCAAGCGTCGAATTTGGGATGTTTGGGATATTTTGAAAACTGCAGAGGGGGTTTGGGCAAAATGTGACCCATCGCAGCTCTCAGTAATTGGCATATTTTCGGTATAAAAATTCGTAATTTCAAACTGCGAATACGTGCAGAGAGCCAGAATTTGGCTCCAAAATATGGCTCAAGCGTCGAATTTGGGATGTTTGGGATATTTTGAAAACTGCAGGAGGGTTTGGGCAAAATGTGACCCATCGCCGCTCTCAGTAATTGGCATATTTTCGGTATAAAATGTCGTAATTTCAAACTACGAATGTATGCAGAGAGCCAGAATTTGGCTCCAAAATATGGCTCAAAGGTCGAATTTGGGATGTTTGGGATATTTTGAAAACTGCAGGGGGGTTTGGGCAAAATGAGACCCATCGTCGCTTTTAGCAATTTGGCATATTTTCGGTATAAAAAGTAGTAATTTGAAACTGCGAATGCCTGCAGAGAGCCAGAATTTGGCTTCAAAATATGGTTCAAGCGACAAATTTGGGATGTTTGAGATATGTTGAAAACTGTCGGGTGGATTTTGGCAAAATGTGACCCATCGCCTCTCTAAATATTTGGCATATTTTCAGTATAAAATTCGTAATTTCAAACTGCGAACACGTGCCGAGAGCCAGAATTTGGCTCCAAAATATGGCTCAAGGGTCGAATTTGGGATGTTTGGGACATTTTGAAAACTGCAGAGGGGGTTTGGGCAAAATGTGACCCATCGCTGCTCTCAGTAATTGGCATATTTTCGGTATAAAAATTCGTAATTTCAAACTGCGAATACGTGCAGAGAGCCAGAATTTGGCTCCAAAATATGGCTCAAGCGTCGAATTTGGGATGTTTGGGATATTTTGAAAACTGCAGGGGGGTTTGGTCAAAATGTGACCCATCGCCGCTCTCAATAATTGGCATATTTTCGGTATAAAAAGTCGTAATTTCAAACTGCGAATACGTGCAGAGAGCCAGAATTTGGCTCCAAAATATGGCTCAAGCGTCGAATTTGGGATGTTTGGGATATTTTGAAAACTGCAGGGGGTTTGGGCAAAATGTGACCCATCGCCGCTCTCAGGACCTGAGAATGTTCCTGATTTTCCGTTTATATTAACGATGGAAGATGTACACCTAAAACCGCTCTATTCCGCCTGAATCGTCGATATATGCAATAAAAACAGAAGTTCTCCCCTTTTCATTATCTTACTCAGTATTTTAACGAGAAACAAATAGTTGATTGAAAATGAGGTATTTAAGGTTAATTTCTAATCAATTATGTATTTGCATCATTTTTATCGTATATTTAATGAAATATTAACAATAAACTGAAATTTCACAAAAACGTGGAAAAACGGCAAAAATATTGGCTAATACGATGATATTTTGTTTAAATCACATAAAGGAAAAGGGGATGATAAACGTCAAAATATTGCTATATTCGATGATATTTAGTACAGAACAAAATGCAAGAAAACTTGCTTAAAAATGCAAAATTTGCGAAATTCTGAGATTTGAAGACCAAATCACATATCGTGAGAAAACATGTAGAATCGAAATATTGGTTAAAACGAATATATTTACGTAAAGTCACACTACATGAAAAACGTGAAAAAATCGCTATATTACCAAATTTTAAGATTTTACCTTCAAATCATAAAGCGAGGTTTCGTATTTTTAGATCCTAGCAAAGAAATATAAAGATGTTGTTTACAATACAAATGATAAAAATCAATGTATTTTCATTAAAATTAACTAAAATGTTCATGACTTTCGGTTTATATTACCGATGGAAGATGTGCACGTAAAACCGTTCTAGTCCGGCTGAAACGTCGATGTATGCAATAAAAACAGATCTTCTCCCCTTTTAAATATCTTACTCAGTATTTTAACGAGAAACAAATAGTTGATTGAAAATTATGTATTTAAGGTTATTTTCTAATCAATTATGTGTTTGCATAATTTTTATCGTATATATAATGAATTAATAACAGTAAATTGAAAATGCACAAAACGTGGAAAAACGGCAAAATATTGCCTAATTCGATGATATTTTGTTTAAATCACATAAAGGAAACGGGGGATGACAAACGTCAAAACATTGCTAAATTCGATGATTTTTAGTACAAAACAAAATGCAAGAAAACTTGCTTAACAATGCAAATTTGCGAAATTCAGAGATTTGAAGGCCAAATCACATATCGTGAGAAAACATGAAGTAGTATCGAAATATTGGTAAAACGAATATATTTACGTGAAGAGATGAAAAACGTGAAAAAAGTCGCTATAATACTAAATCTGAGGATTTTAACTTCAAATCATAAAGCGAGGTTTCGTATTATTTACATCCTACAAAAGACATATAAAAAATGTTGTTTCCAATACAAATGATACAAATCTATGTGTTTTCATTAGAATTAACTAAAATGTTCCTGATTTTCCGTTTATATTACCGAAGGGAGATGTACACGTAAAACCGCTATTATCCGGCTGAAACATCGATATATGCAATAAAAACCGAACTTCTCCAATTTTCAATATCCTACTCAGTATTTTAACGAGAAACAAATAGTTGATTGAAAATGAAGTGTTTAATGTTAATTTCTAATCAATTATGTGTTTGCATCATTTTTATCGAATATTTAATAAATTAATAACAATAAATTGAAAATTCACAAAAACATGGAAAAACGGCAAAATATTGCCTAATTTGATGATATTTTGTTTAAATCACATAAAGGAAAAGAGGATGATAAACGTTAAACTATTGCTAAATTCAATGATTTTTAGGACAAAACCAAATGCAAGAAAACTTTGTTAAAAAATGTAAGATTATGCGAAATTTTTAGATTTGAAGGCGAAATCACATATCCGGAGAAACCATGAAGTAGTATCGAAAATTGGTAAAAACGAATATATTTACGTAAAGACATGAAAAACATGAAAAAAAATCGCTATAATACCAAATTTGAGGATTTTAACTTCAAATCATAAAGCGAGGTTTCGTATTATTTACATCCTACAAAAGACATATAAAAAATGTTGTTTCCAATACAAATGATACAAATCTATGTGTTTTAATTAGAATTAACTAAAATGTTCCTGATTTTCCGTTTATATTACCGAAGGGAGATGTACACGTAAAACCGGTATAATCCGGCTGAAACGTCGATATATGCAATAAAAACCGAACTTCTCCAATTTTCAATATCCTACTCAGTATTTTAACGAAAAACAAATAGTTGATTGAAAATGAAGTGTTTAATGTTAATTTCTAATCAATTATGTGTTTGCATCAATTTTATCGAATATTTAATGAATTATTAACAATAAACTGAAAATT
>NW_025557547.1:0-15090 GCF_020424385.1 Procambarus clarkii
TGAAGGCAGTTCTGATGTTAGATAGTCTCGCATACGTCGCAGATGTTATTCTCTTGATGTGGGCTTGAGGAGACTAGGTTTGGTGTAACATCAACTTCTAGATCTTTCTTTTTGTCCGTTTAATGAATGACTTTATCTCTCATTCAGTATCCTGTGTCTGACCTCCTGTTTCCACTGTATAGTTTCATGACCTTGCATTTACTCGAGGTGGAACTTTAGTAGACATTTGTTAGACCATTCATTCAATCTGTCTAGGTCATCTTGGAGCCTCATATTATCTTCCGCCGTCCTTTTCCTCTTTAAAATTTTTGCATCATCAGCAAATAATGAAAGGAATGAATCTTTTCCCTCTTGAAGTTCATTTACGTATATCAGGAACAGTGCTTAGCGCCACTCATGCTGTGAGTAAACATGCTGCCACAATGACAACAAAAAGGAGGCATGGTCCGGGACCATGCCTCGGGACACTGAGCCCCGAAATCAGCTCAAGATAACGTCAAGATGCAGTATATAGCGTATAAATTAAAGAGAGGAAAAATGTGGATAATAGATTAAAAGAACATAATAAGTATTGAATAGTAAATAACTGTTCATATGAGTGTTAAAGGGAGTTTTATAACACATTAAGTATAGTTACTCAGAATTTGTCAGGATACGCATGAGAATAACAATAAAAACTATGTTTCAAGAATTGTAGGAAATTCAGGAGTTTGTATCAAGTGTGACCATCACGCCTCAACACGGAAGATTTCACTGACGCCTTTGAGATAAATTTAGCTCTGATGGCTTCGTGCCGCAGTTAATTTGTCAAACAGAATGTTTAATATTATTGTATATATATATATATATATATATATATATATATATATATATATATATATATATATATATATATATATATATATATTTTATATATAAATGTATATATAAATATTTAATATATATATATATATATATATATATATATATATATATATATATATATATATATATATATATATATATATATATATATATATATATTTGTATTAGTATATTTTGGTAGCAGTCTTTCCTGTAGACATATATTATTAAATATGACCGAAAAAGTAAGATTAATAATTCTAACACGAATTTTCTCAATCTTTCGTACATTACGCTTCACTGTTGGAGGTAAATCAAAAATCACTTCTCCAAAATTCATTTTTATTTCTAGTCTGACGCGACACGGGCGCGTTTGGTAAAACTTATTACATTTTCAAAGACTTCACAAATACACAACTTACGTATCTCTGATTTTATATCTACATTTGAGTGAGGTGGGAGGGGTGATGTGGCATTAACACAAGACAGAACAAGAGGGGATATTAATAGGGTATTAAAAGTATCAACACAAGACAGAACAGAAACAATGGGTATTGAATAGAAGTGTTTGTAGAAAGCCTATTGGTCCATATTTCTTGATGCTTCTATATTGGAGCGGAGTCTTGAGGTGGGTAGAATATAGTTGTGCAATAATTGGCTGTTGATTGCTGGTGTTGACTTCTTGATGTGTAGTGCCTCGCAAACGTCAAGCCGCCTGCTATCGCTGTATCTATCGATGATTTCTGTGTTGTTTACTAGGATTTCTCTGGCGATGGTTTGGTTATGGGAAGAGATTATATGTTCCTTAATGGAGCCCTGTTGCTTATGCATCGTTAAACGCCTAGAAAGAGATGTTGTTGTCTTGCCTATATACTGGGTTTTTTGGAGCTTACAGTCCCCAAGTGGGCATTTGAAGGCATAGACGACGTTAGTCTCTTTTAAAGCGTTCTGTTTTGTGTCTGGAGAGTTTCTCATGAGTAGGCTGGCCGTTTTTCTGGTTTTATAGTAAATCGTCAGTTGTATCCTCTGATTTTTGTCTGTAGGGATAACGTTTCTATTAACAATATCTTTCAGGACCCTTTCCTCCGTTTTATGAGCTGGTTTTACGACCATAGTATCCGTACCCGCATTGAACAACACCTCGACATCCTCACAGACCAACATCACCTCAGCACTGAAACAAGGATTATCAAGAAACTAACAACATTATATGGAGGACCTATGGCAATTCCACGACCAAGAGATGGCTTCCTGAACCTTGCAGGAATTAACCTCACTGAGGACCAAGTCACTCTCCTAAATCTGGGCATAAACTGTCATGTTATGTCCAGACCGAGTGAAATGGCCCGGAAAGTAGAGTTGGAAATTCTGTTGGACGACATATTCGACCTCGAGACACAAAAGAAGGTCACTACCAAAGATACCTTACAAGCAGAACTTATTGCAGAAGGAGGAAAAAATCGAGGCAACTACAGAAGCACCATACTGTCCCCCGAGCTTAAAGCGGCAGCTAAAAGCCTTCGTGAGAACAAGGAGATAGTGGTCAGGAGAGGTGACAAGTCGCCAATATATGTCATTCTTAAAAAAGACGAATATCTGGCGAAAATGAACATCATACTCTCTGACCAAACTAAGTTCCAAAGGGTAACGAAGGACACTACAGCCGAATTAAAAGCAAAGGTCAACAAACTGATCGAAACTGTGAACGCCAAGAAATCCGGACTCCACCTGCCAAAGATCATTGGGGAATATAAACCTGGATATGCGTATGGAAATGTCAAGACGCACAAGCCTGGAAACCCACTTCGGCCAATCATTAGCCAGATACCCACACCCACGTACAGACTGGCGAAGCGACTCAACGGCCTGCTTACTCCTTATGTTCCTTGCGCCTTCAGCCTGAAGTCTCCAAAGGAATTTGTGGACTTACTGCGGGGCACACGGGCCACAGGGATAAGAGCCTCGTTGGACGTAGAATCGCTGTTTACCAACGTACCTGTGGACGAGACAATCGGAATGATAGCCGACAGAGTGTATCGTGATCCAGCCTGTACTCCTCTTGACATGCCAGAAAGTATTCTGAGGAAACTACTCCAAGCTTGTACTAAAGAGGCACCCTTCTTGAGCCCGGATGGGCACATGTATAAGCAAGTAGATGGGGTCGCCATGGGTTCTCCCCTAGGTGTCCTGTTTGCAAACTTCTACATGGGTACCATCGAGCAAAAAGTCTTAGTCGACATGAACTTGAAACCGGCCATATACTGCAGGTATGTTGACGACATTTTTACACAGATACATGATGTCAGACATCTGCAGGAGCTGAAGGAGGCATTTGAGCAGAGTTCCGTGCTGCGTTTCACTTACGAGACGGAAAAGGATGGGAAGCTGCCTTTTCTAGATGTAACAGTCATGGAAAAGGGCGGAGGTTTCCACACTGCAGTCTACACTAAGGAAACAAACATAGGAATGTGCCTAAATGCCAACAGCGACTGCCCTGACAGGTACAAGAGGAGTGTTGTTAACGCATACGTCGACCGTGCTCTTAGCCACAGCTCAGAATGGAAGCAAGTCGACGAAGAACTCTGTAGGGTAAGGCAGGTCCTAGTCAATAACGGCTTCTCCAATGGTTTCATCGAAGACATCATAAGAAGGAAAGTGAAAAGCCATGCAACCTCTGAAGAGACAACTAACACAACACCTATACCCCCTATTAGACTATTTTACAGGAACTTCTTTTCCACAGCTCATAAAATGGAGGAAAGGGTCCTGAAAGATATTGTTAATAGAAACGTTATCCCTACAGACAAAAATCAGAGGATACAACTGACGATTTACTATAAAACCAGAAAAACGGCCAGCCTACTCATGAGAAACTCTCCAGATACAAAACAGAACGCTTTAAAAGAGACTAACGTCGTCTATGCCTTCAAATGCCCACTTGGGAACTGTAAGCTCCAAAAAACCCAGTATATAGGCAAGACAACAACATCTCTTTCAAGGCGTTTAACGATGCATAAGCAACAGGGCTCCATTAAGGAACATATAATCTCTTCCCATAACCAAACCATCGCCAGAGAAATCCTAGTAAACAACACAGAAATCATCGATAGATACAGCGATAGCAGGCGGCTTGACGTTTGCGAGGCACTACACATCAAGAAGTCAACACCAGCAATCAACAGCCAATTATTGCACAACTATATTCTACCCACCTCAAGACTCCGCTCCAATATAGAAGCATCAAGAAATATGGACCAATAGGCTTTCTACAAACACTTCTATTCAATACCCATTGTTTCTGTTCTGTCTTGTGTTGATACTTTTAATACCCTATTAATATCCCCTCTTGTTCTGTCTTGTGTTAATGCCACATCACCCCTCCCACCTCACTCAAATGTAGATATAAAATCAGAGAAACGCAAGTTCTAATCAGTTGTGCATTTGTGAAGTCTTTGAAAATATAATAAGTTTTACGAAACGCGCCCGTGTCGCGTCAGACTAGAAATAAAAATGAATTTTGGAGAAGTGATTTTTGATATACCTCCAACAGTGAAGCGTAATGTACGAAAGATTGAGAAAATTCGTGTTAGAATTATTAATCTTACTTTTTCGGTCATATTTAATAATATATGTCTACAGGAAAAACTGCTACCAAAATATATATATATATATATATATATATATATATATATATATATATATATATATATATATATATATATATATATATATATATATATATATATATATATATATATATATATATATATATATATATATATATATATATATATATATATGTCGTACCTATGAGCCAGAACTCACTTTTTGGCCTACTATGCAAGGCCCGATTTGCCTAATAAGCCAAGTTTTCTTGAATTAACATATTTTTTCTAATTTTTTTCTTATGAAATGATAAAGCTACCCATTTCATTATATATGAGGTCAATTTTTTTTTATTTTAGTTAAAATTAACGTAGATATATGACCGAACCTAACCAACCCTACCTAACCTAACCTAACCTATCTTTATAGGTTAGGTTAGGTTATGTAGCCGAAAAAGTTAGGTTAGGTTAGGTTAGGTAGGTTAGGTCGTCGAAAAACAATTAATTCATGAAAACTTGGTTTATTAGGCAAATCGGGCCTTGCATAGTAGGCTGAGAAGTGCGTTCTGGCTACTAGGTACGACATATATATATATATATATATATATATATATATATATATATATATATATATATATATATATTTAAATATATATATATTATTAAATATGACCGAAAAAGTAAGATTAATAATTCTAACACGAATTTTCTCCATCTTTCGTACATTTCATTTCACTGTTGGTGGTAATTAAAAAATCAATTCTCCAAAATTCATTTTTATTTCTAGTCTGACGCGACACTTGAGCGCGTTTCGTAAAACTTATTACATTTTCAAAGACTGTTTCGTGTTCTGTCTTGTGTTTAGGAATTTAATACCCTATTAATACCACCTCACCCCATCCACCTCACTCAAATGTAGATATAAAGAAATCGAAGTTGTGTAAGTTCTATTCAGTTGTGTATGTGTAAACTAAAGTCTTTGAAAATGTAGTAAGTTTTATGAAACGCGCTCAAGTGTCGCGTCAGACTAGAAATAAAAATAAATTTTGGAGAATTTATTTGTGAATTACCACCAACAGTGAAAAGAACCGTACGAAAGATCGAGAAAATTCGTGTTAGAATTATTAATCTTACTTTTTCGGTCATATTTAATAATGTATGTCTACAGGAAAGACTGCTACCAAAATATACTAATATTAAAACGCACGACCCAGCAGCAAGGAATCAAGCCTTCACGGTAAAATATCGCCAGGATCTGATTCGTGATCAGATATACAAGGCAGAAAATGAAATCAAAGACAACAAAACGCAACTACTTCATGCTACAAACGAATGGAGAAATAGCAACATCGACGAAACTCTCCGTACCCGCATTGAACAACATCTCGACTACCTCACACACCGACATCACCTCAGCACTGAAACAAGGATCATCAAGAAACTAACAACGTTATATGGAGGACCTATGGCAATTCCACGACCAAGAGATGGCTTCATGAACCTTGCAGGAATTAACCTCACTGATGACCAAGTCACTCTCCTAAATCTTGGTATAAACTGTCAAGTTATGTCCAGACCGAGTGAGATGGCCCGGAAAGTGGAGTTGGAAATTCTGTTGGACGACATATTCGACCTCGAGACACAAAAGAAGGTCACTACCAAAGATACCTTACAAGCAGAACTTATTGCGGAAGGAGGAAAGAATCGAGGCAACTACAGAAGCACCATACTGTCCCCCGAGCTCAAAGCGGCAGCTAAAAGCCTTCGTGAGAACAAGGAGATAATGATGACCAGACCACACACTAGAAATTGAAGAGACGACGACGTTTCGGTCCGTCCTGGACCATTCTCAAGTCGATTGTGATGAGGACAGGTAGGGACAGGAATTAAATAGGCAAGAGAGAGCTGAGGAGGAAAGTCAGGTGTAGGGGATAGTAGTAATGAGAACTGCAGCAGGCCTATTGGCCCATACGAGGCAGCTCCTATTATAACCACCGAAGGAGATGGTAATAGGAATAAGAAGAGGATAGCAAGGAAGCGTAGAAGACAATGAACAGAAAAAGGGAGAAGAGAGAAAGAAAGGGAAAGAGAAAGAAAGAAATGGAAGGGGGAAAGCTTATGTTAAGTCACGTTTGTTAGAAAGATTAGAGCATTTGAGTATATACTGTGAAAGGGAAGAGTCCACAGCAACAAAGCCAGGACTCAAGTTCATGTTGGGTACATTGTTAATAAGAGCCGATTCTACAAGACGGCGTCTGTGTAGAGTAGAGGCAGGAAAGATTATTTTGGAGGAAGACCAATCAATGGGATGATTAGAATCCCTCACATGGCAGAAGAGAGCATTGTTAGTGTCTGCAGACATAACACTTCTCTTGTGTTCTTTAAGTCTGTCATTCAGTGTACGGCCAGTTTCGCCAAAGTATTGGAGAGGACAAGATGAACAGGAAATAGAGTAGACACCAGCAGCATTAGAAGCAGGAGGAGCAGTGTGAACTAGATTGCTACGAAGTGTGTTAGTTTGTCGAAAGGCGAGTTTAATGTCAAGAGGACGAAAGGTATTGGTAAAAGTTTTGAGTTCAGATATGAAGGGAAGGCATAGTACAGTGCTACTAGTGTTGGAAGCAGGTTTAGGATGAAAGAAATTTCGTTTAGCTTGAGAGTGGGCACAGTTGATGAAATGCAAAGGATAACCAAGGCGAGAGAATGATTTGTAGATAGAGGCAATTTCAGAATCAAGAAACTGAGGGTCGCTGATGCGTAGAGCGCGGAGGAAGAGAGAGACGAGGACACTTTTCTTAACAGAAGGAGGATGGTAGGAAAAGAAGTGAATGTACATGCCACTATGCATGGGTTTACGGTAGACAGAGAAAGAGAACCCAGACACAGAGCTGTGAACATGAACATCAAGAAAAGGAAGGAGGGAATTAGATTCCCACTCAACTTTGAAATGGATAGAAGGAGCCAGATTGTTAAGAGAGGCGAGGAAAGGCTGGAAAAGATTAAGGTCATGAGGCCATAAAGCAAAAATGTCATCAACATAGCGAAGCCAGAGAGAGGGACGAGTATCAATAGAAGGAAGAAGAACAGTTTCGAAGTATTCCATGTAGAAATTAGCAAGAACAGGGGAGAGAGGGGAACCCATAGCGACACCGAAAGTTTGAGTGTAATATTTACCGTTGAAAGAGAAAGAGTTAGATTCAACACAGAGTCTAATGAGATCGAGGAAAACGTCAGTGGGAAGTGGGAGAGGAAGGAGACCCTCTGACGCCTTCTGTCTGAGGAAAGAGAGAACGTCATCGAGCGGAACATTAGTGAACAGAGAGTCGACATCAAGACTAAGCATTTTACAAGAGGGTTGCAGGCGCAGTCTTTCTATGAAGTCCTGAGAGTGACGAAGGTGGGCAGGGAAAAAAGTGCCAAGGTAAGGTGTCAGGGTTTTAGCGAGCCAGGAGGCAAGAGGATAGCTGATAGAGCCCCGTGAAGAAATGATAGGACGAAGAGGAACACCAGGTTTATGAGTCTTAGGAAGACCATAGAAATAAGGAAGAGAAGGGCAGATGACACGGAAACGTTTAATGAGATCAAAGTCAGGAGGACAAAGACTAGAGAGCTGTCTTAGTTTGCGGTTAAAGGAAGTTTTGAGGCGATCCAAAGGGTTAGAAGTCAGAGGAGCATAAGTGTGAGAGTCAGAGAGCAAGACATCTGCTTTTCGGAGGTAGTCCTCACGGTCAAGGACAACCACCGAATTGCTTTTGTCTGAAGGAAGGATAAGAACAGAGTTGTTAGATTTCAGGGAGGCAAGGGCAAGCTGGAAGCGACGAGGAAGGTGGTTATTTTTAGAAAACAAGCTGTCAAGAACGGGGATAAGGGCCCCTCTAAAGGCAGACAGGTCCGAAAGAGTACTAGAGTTAGAATTGACAAACCTGTCAAAGGAACTAATGAGATCAATGCCACAGCGTGGGCCAGGGGAAGTAGCAAAAGACAGACCAAGACCAAGAAGTTCTTGCTGGTGCTTAGAAAGAGAGTAGGACGAAAGGTTGGTAACACAGTCAGAGAGAGAGTATTTGGCCCAAGGACTGTTGGAGATCAGGCGTTGAAGTTTGTTGTGTAGTGTGGAGGAGTGGTGGGAAGAGGAGACGTGAGCAGTGTCAAATGCAATTGGAAAAATTATATTGCATAGATCACTGGGAAGAGAAGAGGACAGAAAGCGTTGCTGTTGACGAACAGCAAGAAAAGCCTCGTCAACTTGCAAGGAGGTGGCATGAATAAGTTCTTGAAGAAGAAGGCGGGCATGTTCAGGGAAAGGAGATCCCGAAGTGTTGAACTGGAGAAAGTGAGATAAAGAATGGGGGAGAACTTGCTCAGCAAGACAGTCTTTAAGAAACCTGAGCTGGTTCTTTCGACGCTTGGCTGCAAGAAGGGAAGATTCAAAGGCGCGAAAAGGCCGTTTGAAGGAAGGTAGAGCATCAAAGAAATTAAACAGAGTAAGACGCGTACGTGTGGTATCCATATGCAGGCGATGAGTCACAATAACGTGGCTGAAGTATGATGACCAGACCACACACTAGAAATTGAAGAGACGACGACGTTTCGGTCCGTCCTGGACCATTCTCAAGTCGATTGTGATGAGGACAGGTAGGGACAGGAATTAAATAGGCAAGAGAGAGCTGAGGAGGAAAGTCAGGTGTAGGGGATAGTAGTAATGAGAACTGCAGCAGGCCTATTGGCCCATACGAGGCAGCTCCTATTATAACCACCGAAGGAGATGGTAATAGGAATAAGAAGAGGATAGCAAGGGAGCGTAGAAGACAATGAACAGAAAAAGGGAGAAGAGAGAAAGAAAGGGAAAGAGAAAGAAAGAAATGGAAGGGGGAAAGCTTATGTTAAGTCACGTTTGTTAGAAAGATTAGAGCATTTGAGTATATACTGTGAAAGGGAAGAGTCCACAGCAACAAAGCCAGGACTCAAGTTCATGTTGGGTACATTGCAATTTCTAGTGTGTGGTCTGGTCATCATACTTCAGCCACGTTATTGTGACTCATCGCCTGCAACAAGGAGATAGTTGTCAGGAGAGGTGACAAGTCGCCAATATACGTCATTCTTAAAAAAGACGAATATCTGGCGCAAATTTACATTTGCCTAACACTACATTACTTGAAAAGTCTAGCACATGTTGGAATAAAGTTAGGTTTAAGACTTTTAAACCGAGGGAAGTACTAAAGCTACAACATGAGATTACTTGCCAACCACTAATCATATTTCAGTATGGAAATATTTACCAAGGTAAACTATCCCTGTATATACCAAGTATGCAGTACTTGCTAAGATTAACAAGGAATCGTAAACAGTGCATTGTCTTAACGAAAAGTAAAACATATTAAATATTTAATATTTAACATTTAACTAGGGTTTTATATTTGTTAACCTAAAGGAAAATCTTATAATATAATATGTAATTGATTATATATGGAAAAAAAATAATAAAATAAAGAGATAAGAAACATATTAATTACAGCTTTCTCAGTGGAACGTCACTATAACATTGAGATACGATTCAAGGACTCAAGACTCTCCGGTATAAAAGCCCGGCATCACTGCTGCAAGACACACTCGCTCAGCTGTGGCCACAGCTAACCAACTTTCAGCCATGAAGCTCTTGGTAAGTTGCACTAACAATCGGACTCTCTGATATTGGTTAATATTTAATGTAATGTATTACATAAAATATCAAGGAAAGTAGTAGCCTTTTCGAAGAATATTTCATTTACGCGAATGAAAATATAGTACTTTACTGCTAAATATTATATGACTGTACGTGTGATTTTTCATATTTAGGTGCTTGTGATCCTGGCGGCTGCCGCTTGCGCTTCTGAGATTGAGAAGCGAGATGCAGAGCCCAGTTACGTGACGAGCAATTACGGTAGTGCTTACCCAGCATACAGTCACCGTTACCACAATGGAAAGAGGTCTGCCGAGCCAGAGCCTGAACCATCGTACCCAATTTATTCCTCCGGCCTTCGACATGGTTATGATCGTCATTACTACAAGAGGTCTGCCGAACCAGAGCCTGAACCATCGTATCCTCTCTACTACGCTCCCCGTCATGGTTATCGCCGCCATTTCTACAAGAGGTCTGCAGATCCTGAACCATCCTACTCAGTCTTCTCTAATTATGGTTACCGGCCACTAAACTATTATAGTCAACACTATTACTAGATTTCTGCTGACCTAAATGACACCATCTCTACTTACATTTATGTCTATGGGAAATCAAACTATATGGTAAACCATCTCAACAATAATTTTCAGACTACGAGGCCTACATGACAAACAATTGCAAAGATCACACTCATCGCCAGGATTACTATCATTATGACATTAATGAGCTGAAATATGCATTAAATTATTCAACAAGTTTAATGTTATTTTGTTGAGTGTTCTGTTGTACAGCAAAGAAATAAATCTATATAATAATTGTTAGGTTTATTATTAATTATCATTTGCATCATTATTATCATTGTGGTATCATAACGTTGAAAACGATTCAATGTGTTTCCGGTTGCTTGACATGGTTAAGATGTTTAATGTTGATATGGTTAATATATCTGGAAGAATATATTAACTTCCGTCAATAATATTGATGAAAAAAGATGTATGTAATTAATTAATTTTATAGAGAAAATACTTGTATATATTGCGATTTCGTACTGAACCTATGAAACGATTTCCGTGGAAATTGTATGCTTGCTTTAGGAGGCATGCGATGTATAGACGTATATTTTAAATACACACTACATGTCTAATAACATTTTGACAAAAACTAAATTGTATATAACAGTTTCCTATCAAATACAATACAGCAAGTTCAGATTGAGATGTCAGCATTTAAATATTTTTAATATTTAAATGTATTTATATTTAAATAAAATTAAATATTTATATTTTAATAAAATAAAAAATTATATATTTTTTTATGTATACTCTATACAGACGTTAGCTAGATGGAATAGAGTTGGATGGGAAGGGGCCACGACTCGCCGAGCCAAAGCATCCATTTTATAAATATTGTCGGTTCTTTCCTCTGATGCAAATATGGGTAATATATGATAATATTTACTAAGACTCGCATTAATGCAAGGTTAAAGTGATATTAGTTTATAAGTAGAGTATTCTGAGTGTTGATGAAATATATTTACTGACAATTTTAGACGAAAAAATTTATATCAGCCCACGGGGGCTAGTTCACTGTACTCACCTATTTGTGTTTGCGGGGGTTACGCTCTGGCTCTTTGGTACCGCCTCTCAACTGTCAATCAACTGGTGTACAGATTCCTGAGCCTACTGGGCTCTTTTATATCTACATTTGAAACTTTGTATGGAGTCAACCTCCACCACATCACTGCCTAATGCATTCCATCAGTTAACTCAGTTTCCACCTCTGTCCCCTTGTTCGTGTACCACCCGTGTTAAACAGTGTATCTTTATCTACCCGAATGGAGCCAATTGGCCGAGCGGACAGCACGCTTTACACGTGATCCTGTGGCCCCGGGTTCGATCTCGGGCTTCGGCGAGAAACGATGGGCAGAGTTTCTTTCACCCTATGCCCCTGTTACATAGCAGTAAATAGGTACCTGGGAGTTAGTCAGCTGTCACGGACTGCTTCCTGGGGGTGGCGGCCTGTTTGAGGACCAGACCGCGGGGACACTAAAGCCCCGAAATCAACTCAAGATAACCTCAAGATGCAGTATATAGGGTATAAATTAAAGAGAGGAAAAATGTGGATAATAGAATAAAAGAACACAATAAGTATTGAATAATAAATAACTGTTCATATGAGTGTTAAAGGGAGTTTTATAACACATTAAGTATAGTTACTCAGAATTTGTCAGGATACGCATGAGAATAACAATAAAAACTATGTTTCAAGAATTGTAGGAAATTCAGGAGTTTGTATCAAGTGTGACCATCACGCCTCAACACGGAAGATTTCACTCACGCCTTTGAGATAAATTTAGCTCTGATGGCTTCGTGCCGCAGCTAATTTGTCAAACAGAATGTTTAATATTATTGTGCAATATATATAAATATATATATATATATATATATATATATATATATATATATATATATATATTTATATATATATATATATATATAATATATATTTATATATATATATATATATATATATATATATATATATATATATATATATATATATATATTATATATATATATATATATATATATATATATATATATTGATACTGATATATATATACTGATACTGATACTGAGAGATTCAGCAGGAATACACGATCCTGCTTTCACTGAATGTTCAAATCAGTGGGATGTTCTTGTAGCCCCAGCAACCATTATAGAGCCAACAAAACAACATAACAATCCGGCTGGGAACACCCTGTAGTGGAAAAAGTATCTGATGCCATGCTCAACATCGCAACATCAGACAAGGAGAAAGCCCGTGTCAGAGCAGTACATGCCCCCCATGCAGGAGACTTCCTCCTGGCAGTACCCATGTCAGCAATGGTGTGACAATAATCTCCTTCAAGAGATTGAGCCTGCTCTTCCCTCCACAATTACGTCGATACAACTATATAAAACTACTATGGAAGAAATGTCCAACAACGACAACAACATCTCCAAGGTTTGCCAGAGCGCAAAACGTATGCAGCCAGGAACGCCTGCTCAGACTCAAACCGCCAAACTACCCGTCTTGCTGCCGGCTCCTCTGATTGGTCGCCGGTCGGGCTGCAACTGCACTCCACCCCCCCATACTACTTGATGTCTGGGGCCGCCACGACCTCAGTCCTCAGAATATTCCGTGCTTTCACAGTTAACACTTCTCCCTGCTAGACGTAAGCTTTAGCGTACGTATACTGAGAGAGGTGATAGCATAAAGCCAATATTCCAGCACCTTTCATATACTTGTATATTGCACTTCTTGTTATTTTGTCTTAACGTAACTTTTCATTGTGTCATTTAATTATTCTTATTATTTTGATTGATTGATTTTATTATACGAATTTGTTTGTCCATTTTATTCATGTTTTATTTATTTAACGTAATTAAAATTTCATTGTTAAAGTTTACTTGTGTTTTGTGTGTCTTCTCCTTACCTTACCACAGACGAAGTTCCAGATTTTCTATTTTTTTTAATACTATGTGACGAGGCCATACCCCTAGCTTTGAACAGCCGAACACCAACGCGTTACCGTCACAAATGGGCACACGCCTAGATCCAGAATCTCTTCGTGCAGCAGTGGCCCTCCGCCTTGGTGCCCCAATTCACACTGAATACAAGTGTATTTGCAACAGAGTGGAAGCAGACCAATACGGACTGCATGGGTTGCATTGCGGAAGCACAAAGAGCTGGCATGCAAGACACAACGAGGTCAATGACATCATCAAGAGAAACCTCGTCTCAGCTAGGTGCCCAGCGGAGAGAAAACCTCGCATCCTAGGTGTCCAAAACCTGGATTTCCCTGCACTTTCCAAAACACTGGATTTCCCTGATGGCATCACCATATACTCCTGGAAGGAGGGTAGACAGTTGGTGTGGGACTACACATGTGTATCCACCTTGGCTGACACCTATGTACACTTCGGAGCTGATCACGCAGGTGGGGCGGCCAACCACAGGGAAACAGCAAAATCACTCAAGTACAGGCGACTGGAAGGTCAATACCTCATTGTTCCAATAGCGTCTCAGACGCATGGCCCCTGGGGCAAGAGTGCCTTGGGATTTCTCAAGGAATTAGGTTCCAAGCTCATTGACGTCACCAGAGACCCAAGAGCTTCCAGTTCTTTGTTTCAGCGTCTCAGTTTGGCGATCCAGAGGGGAAATGCTTGCTGCGTCCTCCGTTCCTGTCCGGAAGCGGAGGAGCTTCAAGAGATCCAAAACCTTTAGGCATTTGTCTTGTATGTTTTGTAACCTTTAAATACACAATAAAGCAAAAAAAAAAAAAAAAAAAAAAGGAAGGGGTGGTAGGAGAAAAGCACACAGAAACTGTATTGGAGGGGACCTACATTCCCTCCAATGCATTATGTGTGGTTTCCTCCGAGGCTATGGGTCCCCCTTCTTCCAGCCAGAGGTGGTACTCCCTTCCCTATTAATATATATATATATATATATATATATATATATATATATATATATATATATATATATATATATATATATTATTGTGTATTTAAAGGTTACAAAACATACAAGACAAATGCCTAAAGGTTATGGATCTCTTGAAGCTCCTCCGCTTCTGGACAGGAACCGAGGACGCAGCAAGCATTTCCCTCTGGATCGCCATATATATATCCTATATATATATATATATATATATATATATATATATATATATATATATATATATATATATATAGATATATATATATATATATATATATATATATATATATATATGTATATATATATATATATATATATATATATATATATATATATATATATGTATACATATATATATATATATATATATATATATATATATATATATATATATATATGTATACATTATATATAATATATATATATATATATATATATATATTATATATATATATATATATAATATATATATATATATATATATATATGTGTGTGTGT
>NW_025557549.1:0-22613 GCF_020424385.1 Procambarus clarkii
TCACATCCCACCCAGACAGTTAAGCCAAGGTCAGCAGTCACATCCCACCCAGACAGTTAAGCCAAGGTCAGCAGTCACATCCCACCCAGACAGTTAAGCCAAGGTCAGCAGTCACATCCCACCCAGACAGTTAAGCCAAGGTCAGCAGTCACATCCCACCCAGGACAGTTAAGCCAAGGTCAGCAGTCACATCCCACCCAGACAGTTAAGCCAAGGTCAGCAGTCACATCCCACCCAGACAGTTAAGCCAAGGTCAGCAGTCACATCCCACCCAGACAGTTAAGCCAAGGTCAGCAGTCACATCCCACCCAGACAGTTAAGCCAAGGTCAGCAGTCACATCCCACCCAGACAGTTAAGCCACCCAGGTTCAGCAGTCACATCCCACCCAGACAGTTAAGCCAAGGTCAGCAGTCACATCCCACCCAGACAGTTAAGCCAAGGTCAGCAGTCACATCCCACCCAGACAGTTAAGCCAAGGTCAGCAGTCACATCCCACCCAGACAGTTAAGCCAAGGTCAGCAGTCACATCCCACCCAGACAGTTAAGCCAAGGTCAGCAGTCACATCCCACCCAGACAGTTAAGCCAAGGTCAGCAGTCACATCCCACCCAGACAGTTAAGCCAAGGTCAGCAGTCACATCCCACCCAGACAGTTAAGCCAAGGTCAGCAGTCACATCCCACCCAGACAGTTAAGCCAAGGTCAGCAGTCACATCCCACCCAGACAGTTAAGCCAAGGTCAGCAGTCACATCCCACCCAGACAGTTAAGCCAAGGTCAGCAGTCACATCCCACCCAGACAGTTAAGCCAAGGTCAGCAGTCACATCCCACCCAGACAGTTAAGCCAAGGTCAGCAGTCACATCCCACCCAGACAGTTAAGCCAAGGTCAGCAGTCACATCCCACCCAGACAGTTAAGCCAAGGTCAGCAGTCACATCCCACCCAGACAGTTAAGCCAAGGTCAGCAGTCACATCCCACCCAGACAGTTAAGCCAAGGTCAGCAGTCACATCCCACCCAGACAGTTAAGCCAGGTCAGCAGTCACATCCCCCAGACAGTTAAGCCAAGGTCAGCAGTCACATCCCACCCAGACAGTTAAGCCAAGGTCAGCAGTCACATCCCACCCAGACAGTTAAGCCAAGGTCAGCAGTCACATCCCACCCAGACAGTTAAGCCAAGGTCAGCAGTCACATCCCACCCAGACAGTTAAGCCAAGGTCAGCAGTCACATCCCACCCAGACAGTTAAGCCCCAGACACATCCCACCCAGACCAAGGTCAGCAGTCACATCCCACCCAGACAGTTAAGCCAAGGTCAGCAGTCACATCCCACCCAGACAGTTAAGCCAAGGTCAGCAGTCACATCCCACCCAGACAGTTAAGCCAAGGTCAGCAGTCACATCCCACCCAGTTAAGCCAAGGTCAGCAGTCACATCCCACCCAGACAGTTAAGCAGGTCAGCAGTCACATCCCACCCAGACAGTTAAGCCAAGGTCAGCAGTCACATCCCACCCAGACAGTTAAGCCAAGGTCAGCAGTCACATCCCACCCAGACAGTTAAGCCAAGGTCAGCAGTCACATCCCACCCAGACAGTTAAGCCAAGGTCAGCAGTCACATCCCACCCAGACAGTTAAGCCAAGGTCAGCAGTCACATCCCACCCAGACAGTTAAGCCAAGGTCAGCAGTCACATCCCACCCAGACAGTTAAGCCAAGGTCAGCAGTCACATCCCACCCAGACAGTTAAGCCAAGGTCAGCAGTCACATCCCACCCAGACAGTTAAGCCAAGGCCAGCAGCCACCCAGACAGTCAGCAGTCACATCCCACCCAGACAGTTAAGCCAAGGTCAGCAGTCACATCCCACCCAGACAGTTAAGCCAAGGTCAGCAGTCACATCCCACCCAGACAGTTAAGCCAAGGTCAGCAGTCACATCCCACCCAGACAGTTAAGCCAAGGCCAGGTCAGCAGTCACATCACCCACCCAGACAGTTAAGCCAAGGTCAGCAGTCACATCCCACCCAGACAGTTAAGCCAAGGTCAGCAGTCACATCCCACCCAGACAGTTAAGCCAAGGTCAGCAGTCACATCCCACCCAGACAGTTAAGCCAAGGTCAGCAGTCACATCAGCAGTCACATCACCCACCCAGACAGTTAAGCCAAGGTCAGCAGTCACATCCCACCCAGACAGTTAAGCCAAGGTCAGCAGTCACATCCCACCCAGACAGTTAAGCCAAGGTCAGCAGTCACATCCCACCCAGACAGTTAAGCCAAGGTCAGCAGTCACATCCCACCCAGACAGTTAAGCCAAGGTCAGCAGTCACATCCCACCCAGACAGTTAAGCCAAGTTCAGCAGTCACATCCCACCCAGACAGTTAAGCAGGTCAGCAGTCACATCCCACCCAGACAGTTAAGCCAAGGTCAGCAGTCACATCCCACCCAGACAGTTAAGCCAAGGTCAGCAGTCACATCCCACCCAGTTAAGCCAGTTAAGCCACCCAGACAGTTCAGCAGTCACATCCCACCCACCCAGACAGTTAAGCCAAGGTCAGCAGTCACATCCCACCCAGACAGTTAAGCCAAGGTCAGCAGTCACATCCCACCCAGACAGTTAAGCCAAGGTCAGCAGTCACATCCCACCCAGACAGTTAAGCCAAGGTCAGCAGTCACATCCCACCCAGACAGTTAAGCCAAGGTCAGCAGTCACATCCCACCCAGACAGTTAAGCCAAGGTCAGCAGTCACATCCCACCCAGACAGTTAAGCCAAGGTCAGCAGTCACATCCCACCCAGCAGTCACATCCCACCCAGACAGTTAAGCCAAGGTCAGCAGTCACATCCCACCCAGACAGTTTAAGCCAAGGTCAGCAGTCACATCCCACCCAGACAGTTAAGCCAAGGTCAGCAGTCACATCCCACCCAGGACAGTTAAGCCAAGGTCAGCAGTCACATCCCACCCAGACAGTTAAGCCAAGGTCAGCAGTCACATCCCACCCAGACAGTTAAGCCAAGGTCAGCAGTCACATCCCACCCAGACAGTTAAGCCAAGGTCAGCAGTCACATCCCACCCAGACAGTTAAGCCAAGGTCAGCAGTCACATCCCACCCAGACAGTTAAGCCAAGGTCAGCAGTCACATCCCACCCAGACAGTTAAGCCAAGGTCAGCAGTCACATCCCACCCAGACAGTTAAGCCAAGGTCAGCAGTCACATCCCACCCAGACAGTTAAGCCAAGGTCAGCAGTCACATCCCACCCAGACAGTTAAGCCAAGGTCAGCAGTCACATCCCACCCAGACAGTTAAGCCAAGGTCAGCAGTCACATCCCACCCAGACAGTTAAGCCAAGGTCAGCAGTCACATCCCACCCAGACAGTTAAGCCAAGGTCAGCAGTCACATCCCACCCAGACAGTTAAGCCAAGGTCAGCAGTCACATCCCACCCAGACAGTTAAGCCAAGGTCAGCAGTCACATCCCACCCAGACAGTTAAGCCAAGGTCAGCAGTCACATCCCACCCAGACAGTTAAGCCAAGGTCAGCAGTCACATCCCACCCAGACAGTTAAGCCAAGGTCAGCAGTCACATCCCACCCAGACAGTTAAGCCAAGGTCAGCAGTCACATCCCACCCAGACAGTTAAGCCAAGGTCAGCAGTCACATCCCACCCAGACAGTTAAGCCAAGGTCAGCAGTCACATCCCACCCAGACAGTTAAGCCAAGGTCAGCAGTCACATCCCACCCAGACAGTTAAGCCAAGGTCAGCAGTCACATCCCACCCAGACAGTTAAGCCAAGGTCAGCAGTCACATCCCACCCAGACAGTTAAGCCAAGGTCAGCAGTCACATCCCACCCAGACAGTTAAGCCAAGGTCAGCAGTCACATCCCACCCAGACAGTTAAGCCAAGGTCAGCAGTCACATCCCACCCAGACAGTTAAGCCAAGGTCAGCAGTCACATCCCACCCAGACAGTTAAGCCAAGGTCAGCAGTCACATCCCACCCAGACAGTTAAGCCAAGGTCAGCAGTCACATCCCACCCAGACAGTTAAGCCAAGGTCAGCAGTCACATCCCACCCAGACAGTTAAGCCAAGGTCAGCAGTCACATCCCACCCAGACAGTTAAGCCAAGGTCAGCAGTCACATCCCACCCAGACAGTTAAGCCAAGGTCAGCAGTCACATCCCACCCAGACAGTTAAGCCAAGGTCAGCAGTCACATCCCACCCAGACAGTTAAGCCAAGGTCAGCAGTCACATCCCACCCAGACAGTTAAGCCAAGGTCAGCAGTCACATCCCACCCAGACAGTTAAGCCAAGGTCAGCAGTCACATCCCACCCAGACAGTTAAGCCAAGGTCAGCAGTCACATCCCACCCAGACAGTTAAGCCAAGGTCAGCAGTCACATCCCACCCAGACAGTTAAGCCAAGGTCAGCAGTCACATCCCACCCAGACAGTTAAGCCAAGGTCAGCAGTCACATCCCACCCAGACAGTTAAGCCAAGGTCAGCAGTCACATCCCACCCAGACAGTTAAGCCAAGGTCAGCAGTCACATCCCACCCAGACAGTTAAGCCAAGGTCAGCAGTCACATCCCACCCAGACAGTTAAGCCAAGGTCAGCAGTCACATCCCACCCAGACAGTTAAGCCAAGGTCAGCAGTCACATCCCACCCAGACAGTTAAGCCAAGGTCAGCAGTCACATCCCACCCAGACAGTTAAGCCAAGGTCAGCAGTCACATCCCACCCAGACAGTTAAGCCAAGGTCAGCAGTCACATCCCACCCAGACAGTTAAGCCAAGGTCAGCAGTCACATCCCACCCAGACAGTTAAGCCAAGGTCAGCAGTCACATCCCACCCAGACAGTTAAGCCAAGGTCAGTCACATCCCACCCAGACAGTTAAGCCAAGGTCAGCAGTCACATCCCACCCAGACAGTTAAGCCAAGGTCAGCAGTCACATCCCACCCAGACAGTTAAGCCAAGGTCAGCAGTCACATCCCACCCAGACAGTTAAGCCAAGGTCAGCAGTCACATCCCACCCAGACAGTTAAGCCAAGGTCAGCAGTCACATCCCACCCAGACAGTTAAGCCAAGGTCAGCAGTCACATCCCACCCAGACAGTTAAGCCAAGGTCAGCAGTCACATCCCACCCAGACAGTTAAGCCAAGGTCAGCAGTCACATCCCACCCAGACAGTTAAGCCAACCCAGCAGTCACATCCCACCCAGACAGTTAAGCCAAGGCAGCAGTCACATCCCACCCAGACAGTTAAGCCAAGGTCAGCAGTCACATCCCACCCAGACAGTTAAGCCAAGGTCAGCAGTCACATCCCACCCAGACAGTTAAGCCAAGGTCAGCAGTCACATCCCACCCAGACAGTTAAGCCAAGGTCAGCAGTCACATCCCACCCAGACAGTTAAGCCAAGGTCAGCAGTCACATCCCACCCAGACAGTTAAGCCAAGGTCAGCAGTCACATCCCACCCAGACAGTTAAGCCAAGGTCAGCAGTCACATCCCACCCAGACAGTTAAGCCAAGGTCAGCAGTCACATCCCACCCAGACAGTTAAGCCAAGGTCAGCAGTCACATCCCACCCAGACAGTTAAGCCAAGGTCAGCAGTCACATCCCACCCAGACAGTTAAGCCAAGGTCAGCAGTCACATCCCACCCAGACAGTTAAGCCAAGGTCAGCAGTCACATCCCACCCAGACAGTTAAGCCAAGGTCAGCAGTCACATCCCACCCAGACAGTTAAGCCAAGGTCAGCAGTCACATCCCACCCAGACAGTTAAGCCAAGGCCAGCAGTCACATCCCACCCAGACAGTTAAGCCAAGGTCAGCAGTCACATCCCACCCAGACAGTTAAGCCAAGGTCAGCAGTCACATCCCACCCAGACAGTTAAGCCAAGGTCAGCAGTCACATCCCACCCAGACAGTTAAGCCAAGGTCAGCAGTCACATCCCACCCAGACAGTTAAGCCAAGGCCAGGTCACATCCCACCCAGCAGTCACATCCCACCCAGACAGTTAAGCCAAGGTCAGCAGTCACATCCCACCCAGACAGTTAAGCCAAGGTCAGCAGTCACATCCCACCCAGACAGTTAAGCCAAGGTCAGCAGTCACATCCCACCCAGACAGTTAAGCCAAGGTCAGCAGTCACATCCCACCCAGACAGTTAAGCCAAGGTCAGCAGTCACATCCCACCCAGACAGTTAAGCCAAGGTCAGCAGTCACATCCCACCCAGACAGTTAAGCCAAGGTCAGCAGTCACATCCCACCCAGACAGTTAAGCCAAGGTCAGCAGTCACATCCCACCCAGACAGTTAAGCCAGGTCAGCAGTCACATCCCACCCAGACAGTTAAGCCAAGGTCAGCAGTCACATCCCACCCAGACAGTTAAGCCAAGGTCAGCAGTCACATCCCACCCAGACAGTTAAGCCAAGGTCAGCAGTCACATCCCACCCAGACAGTTAAGCCAAGGTCAGCAGTCACATCCCACCCAGACAGTTAAGCCAAGGTCAGCAGTCACATCCCACCCAGACAGTTAAGCCAAGGTCAGCAGTCACATCCCACCCAGACAGTTAAGCCAAGGTCAGCAGTCACATCCCACCCAGACAGTTAAGCCAAGGTCAGCAGTCACATCCCACCCAGACAGTTAAGCCAAGGTCAGCAGTCACATCCCACCCAGACAGTTAAGCCAAGGTCAGCAGTCACATCCCACCCAGACAGTTAGGCCAAGGTCAGCAGTCACATCCCACCCAGACAGTTAAGCCAAGGTCAGCAGTCACATCCCACCCAGACAGTTAAGCCAAGGTCAGCAGTCACATCCCACCCAGACAGTTAAGCCAAGGTCAGCAGTCACATCCCACCCAGACAGTTAAGCCAAGGTCAGCAGTCACATCCCACCCAGACAGTTAAGCCAAGGTCAGCAGTCACATCCCACCCAGACAGTTAAGCCAAGGTCAGCAGTCACATCCCACCCAGACAGTTAAGCCAAGGTCAGCAGTCACATCCCACCCAGACAGTTAAGCCAAGGTCAGCAGTCACATCCCACCCAGACAGTTTAAGCAGACAGTTAAAGGTCAGCAGTCACATCCCACCCAGACAGTTAAGCCAAGGTCAGCAGTCACATCCCACCCAGACAGTTAAGCCAAGGTCAGCAGTCACATCCCACCCAGACAGTTAAGCCAAGGTCAGCAGTCACATCCCACCCAGACAGTTAAGCCAAGGTCAGCAGTCACATCCCACCCAGACAGTTAAGCCAAGGTCAGCAGTCACATCCCACCCAGACAGTTAAGCAGACAAGGTCAGCAGTCACATCCCACCCAGACAGTTAAGCCAAGGTCAGCAGTCACATCCCACCCAGACAGTTAAGCCAAGGTCAGCAGTCACATCCCACCCAGACAGTTAAGCCAAGGTCAGCAGTCACATCCCACCCAGACAGTTAAGCCAAGGCCAGCAGTCACATCCCACCCAGACAGTTAAGCCAAGGTCAGCAGTCACATCCCACCCAGACAAAAATTTTGTATAATAACTTTTTCCTCGTTAGTAGTCTTCTCGTTATATATATATATATATATATATATATATATATATATATATATATATATATATATATATATATATATATATATATATATATATATATATATATATATATATATATATATATATGTTGTACCTAGTAGCCAGAACGTCGTACTCGGCCTAATATGCAAGGCCCGATTGGCCTAATAAGCCAAGTTTTCCTGTATAAATATTTTTCTCTAATGAAATCATAAAGCTACCCATTTCATTATGTATGAGGTCATTTTTTTTATTGGAGTTAAAATTAACGTAGATATATGACCGAACCTAACCAACCCTACCTAACCTAACCTAACCTAACCTAACCTCTCTTTATTGGTTAGGTTAGGTTAGGTAGTCAAAAAAGTTAGGTTAGGTTAGGTTAGGTAGGTTAGGTAGTCGAAAAACAATTAATTCATGAAAACTTGGCTTATTAGGCAAATCGGGCCTTGCATAGTAGGCAGAGAAGTGCGTTCTGGCTACTAGGTACGACATATATATATTTATTATAAAAATATATAAAAAAAAATGAAAATGTTCGTTTGTTCAAAATCGTTAATCTCCGAAAGTTTTTCACCGATTGCTTTGAAATTTTCACACAATGTTCAATTCGCATCCGGCCAGGTGTTTATATACATACTATATAGATGACACGTCTGTGACGGTAAAAAAGCATGCTTTCTCTGAAAAACTGTGTTTTTCATATGTTTTTCAAGTGAGGAAAATCTTCGAAACTTCTTTACCGATTGCTTTGAAATTTTGACACAACGTTGCATTCGAATAGGCACGTCTTTTTATATATCTACTATATACATGCCTCACCTGTGACGGGAAAAAAACATGTTTTTTTTTAAGAGCGCCATCTGTTGCATGTAAGAGCAACACACACACATAATATACTAAATATGTAACAATTCCATTTCAATGTTTCTGACTGCATTGATAAATGCAATTTTCATAGATTTTGATTTATTTGCATTTTGATTGAATTATTTTGTTTGAATTGCGTTGGTATTGAGCTGTGTTGTTTACCATACCGTTCATTTCGTGAGAATAGTTTTTTTTTTCATTATTTCATATCATTTTTAACTGTTTTTCTTATATTTCAGTGATTGGAACATCAGATCACTTGATGTTCCCAATTTTCTGATGGGAGCATCATACCATTTGGGAAGGCATTGGACGAGGGAGTGGGGAATGGTGGGGATGAGGAGGAGACGGAAGTGAGAGATAGTGGGGAGGACGAGGGGACAAGAGAAGGGGTAATGGTGGGTTAGGACGAGGGGACGGGGGGAGTTTGGGATGGTGGGAAAGAGGGGGATGGGGGAATAGAGAATGGTGGGTAGGACAAAGGGACAGGGGAGTGGGGCATGGTGGGAAGGAAGAGAGGATAGTGGAGTTGGGAGGACGGGGGACAATGAGTAGTGGAGAGTACGCCAAGTCAGGACCGTTTTGCTTTTTTCGACGGTCCTGACTTGGCGTACCCGTTTTTAGTTACCTCAATGAGATTTGACGGTCCTGACTTGGTGTACCCGTTTTTAGTTACCTCTGCTAGTGATTGCCTTATAGTTCATGAATCCATTCAGGCACACCTCTATCATGTCACCCCTATGTCTTTTTCGCCTTTCTAGTGAATGTTTTTTAAGCTTTGTCAATCTTTCTTCAGAGATTGCTTATGTAGCACAGGACAAATAAAAATGAAAACCCACTATCAACCATTTGTATGAAAACAGTCCCCTGCCAGGCGTGGTGACTTCAATGCGATTTCAGTAGTAATCAATATTACTGAATTAACGCATAAATATATATGCGCGTGCATAAATATATATGCACATCTCACATTCGCTCAAAACATACCTCTCACACCTTACTGTAGCATATAACAAAGAAAAAATACTCATTAAGTAAAAGCAAGCCTCTCATGTTTTGAAATAAGGCCTTCTGCAGTTACCTTCTTTTTTGACGTCATCGTCCCTAATGCGCTGTAAGGCCCCCAATGAGCCAACGTGCTAAATGCGGAGGCAGGATTGGTGGGAGGCAGGGTTGGTGGGAGGAAGGGTTGGTGGGAGGCAGGGTTGGTGGGAGGCAGGGTTGGTGGGAGGAAGGGTTGGTGGGAGGCAGGGTTGGTGGGAAGCAATGCTGGTGGGAGGCAGGGTTGGTGGGAGGCAGGGTTGGTGGGAGGAAGGGTTGGTGGGAGGCAGGGTTTGTGGGAAGCAATGCTCGTGGGAGGCAGGGTTGGTGGGAGGCAGGATTGGTGGGAGGCAGGGTTGGTGGGACGCAGGGTTGGTGGGAGGCAGGATTGGTGGGAGGCAGGGTTGGTGGGAGGCAGGGTTGGTGGGAGGCAGGGTTGGTGGGAGGCAGGGTTGGTGGGAAGCAATGCTCGTGGGAGGCAGGGTTGGTGGGAGGCAGAGTTGGTGGGAAGCAGGGTTGGTGGGATGCAGGGTTGGTGGGAAGCAGGGTTGGTGGGAGGCAGGGTTGGTTGGAAGCAGGGTTGGTGGGAGGCAGGGTTGGTGGGAAGCAGGGTTGGTGGGAGGCAGGGTTGGTGGAAGACATGGTTGGTGGGAGGCAAGGTTGGTGGGAGGCAGGGTTGGTGGGAGGCAGGGTTGGTGGGAGGCAGGGTTGGTGGGAGGCAGGGTTGGTGGGAGGCAGGGTTGGTGGGAGGCAGGGTTGGTGGGAGGCTGGGTTGGTGGGAGGCAGGGTTGGTGGGAGGCAGGGTTGGTGGGAGGCAGGATTGGTGGGAGGCAGGGTTGGTGGGAAGCAGGGTTGGTGGGAGGCAGGGTTGGTGGGAGGCAGGGTTGGTGGGAGGCAGGGTTGGTGGGAAGCAAGGCTGGTGGGAAGCAAGGCTGGTGGGAGGCAGGGTTGGTGGGAGGCAGGATTGGTGGGAAGCAGGGTTGGTGGGAGGCAGGGTTGGTGGGAAGCAGGGTTGGTGGGAAGCAGGGTTGGTGGGATGCAGGGTTGGTGGGAAGCAGGGTTGGTGGGATGCAGGGTTGGTGGGAAGCAGGGTTGGTGGGAGGCAGGGTTGGTTGGAAGCAGGGTTGGTGGGAGGCAGGGTTGGTGGGAAGCAGGGTTGGTGGGAAGCAGGGTTGGTGGGAGGCAGGGTTGGTGGAAGACATGGTTGGTGGGAGGAAAGGTTGGTGGGAGGCAGGGTTGGTGGGAGGCAGGGTTGGTGGGAGGCAGAGTTGGTGGGAGGCAGGGTTGGTGGAAGACATGGTTGGTGGGAGGCAAGGTTGATGGGAGGCAAGGTTGGTGGGAGGCAGGGTTGGTGGGAGGCAGGGGTGGTGGGAGGAAGGGTGGTGGGAGGCAGGGTTAGTGGGAGGCAGGGTTGGTGGGAGGCAGGGTTGGTGGGAGGCAGGGTTGGTGGGAGGCAGGGTTGGTGAGAGGCAGGGTTGGTGGGAGGCAGGGTTGGTGGGAGGCAGAGATGGTGAGAGGCAGGGTTGGTGGGAGGCAGGGTTGGTTGGAAGCAGGGTTGGTGGGAGGCAGGTTTGGTGGGAAGCAGGGTTGGTGGGAGGCAGGGTTGGTGGGAGGCAGGGTTGGTGGGAGGCAGAGTTGGTGGAAAGCAGGGCTGGTGGGAGGCAGGGTTGGTGGGAAGCAGGGTTGGTGGGAGGCAGGGTTGGTGGGAAGCAGGGTTGGTGGGAGGCAGGGTTGGTGGGAAGCAGGGTTGGTGGGAGGCAGGGTTGGTGGGAGGCAGGGTTGGTGGGAGGCAGAGTTGGTGGGAGGCAGGGTTGGTGGGAAGCAGGGTTGGTGGGAGGCAGGGTTGGAGGAAGGCGGAGTTGGAGGAATGCGGAGTTGGAGGAAGGCAGGGTTGGTGGAAGGCAGAGTTGGTGGGAGGCAGGGTTGGTGGGAGGCAGGGTTGGAGGAAGGCAGGGTTGGTGGGAAGCAGGGTTGGTGGGAGGCAGGGTTGGTGGGAAGCAGGGTTGGTGGGAGGCAGGGTTGGTGGGAAGCAGGGTTGGTGGGAGGCAGGGTTGGTAGGAGGCAGGGTTGGTGGGAAGCAGGGTTGGTGGGATCAAGGCTGGTGGGAGGCAGGGTTGGTGGGAGGCAGGGTTGGTGGGAGGCAGGGTTGGTGGAAGGCAGGGTTGGTGGGAGGCAGGGATGGTGGGAGGCAGGGTTGGTGGGAGGCAGGGTTGGTGGGATGCAGGGTTGGTTGGAAGCAGGGTTGGTGGGAGGCAGGATTGGTGGGAGGCAGGGTTGGTGGGAGGCAGGGTTGGTGGGAAGCAGGGTTGGTGGGAAGCAGGGTTGGTGGGAGGCAGGATTGGTGGGAAGCAGGGTTGGTGGAAGGCAGGATTGGTGGGAGGCAGGGTTGGTGGGAGGCAGGGTTGGTGGGAAGCAGGGTTGGTGGGAGGCAGGGTTGGTGGGAGGCAGGGTTGGTGGGATCAAGGCTGGTGGGAGGCAGGGTTGGTGGGAGGCAGGGTTGGTGGGAGGCAGGGTTGGTGGAAAGCAGGGTTGGTGGGAGGCAGGGATGGTGGGAGGCAGGGTTGGTGGGAGGCAGGGTTGGTGGGAGGCAGGGTTGGTTGGAAGCAGGGTTGGTGGGAGGCAGGCTTGGTGGGAGGTAGTGTTGGATGGAGGCAGAGATGGTGGGAGGCAGGGTTGGTGGGAGGCAGGGTTGGTGGGAGGCAGGGTTGGTGGGAGGCAGGGTTGGTGGAAAGCAGGGTTGGTGGGAGGCAGGGTTGGTGGGAGGCAGGGTTGGTGGGAGGCAGGGTTGGTTGGAAGCAGGGTTGGTGGGAGGCAGGGTTGGTGGGAGGGAGAGTTAGTGGGAGGATGGGTTGGTGGGAGACAGGGTTGGTCGTTAGCATGATGGTGGGAGGTAGGGTTGGAGGGAGGCAGTGTTGGTGGGAGGCAGAGTTGGCGAGAAACAGGGTTGGCGAGAAACAGGGTTGGTGGGAGGCAGGGAGGTTGGGAGGCAGGGATAGTAGGAGGCATTGTTGGCGGGAGGCAGTGTTGGTTGGGGGCAAGGTTGGTGGGAGGCAGGGTTGGTGAGAGGAAGGTTGGTGGGAGGCAGGGTTGCTGGGAGGCAGGGATGGAGGGAGGCAGGGTTGGTGGGAAGTAGGATTGGTGGGAGGCAGGGTTGGTGGGAGGCAGGGTTGGTGGGAGGCATGGTTGTTGGGAGGCATGGTTGGTGGGAGGCAGGGTTGGTGGGAGGCAGGGTTGGTGGGAGGCAGGGTTAGTGGGAGGAAGGTTGGTGGGAGGCAGGGTTGGTGGGAGGCAAGGATGGAGGGAGGCAGGGTTGGTGGGAGGCAAGGTTGATGGGAGGCAGGGTTGGTGGGAGGCAGGGTTGGTGGGAAGTAGGATTGGTGGGAGGCAGGGTTGGTGGGAGGCATGGTTGGTGGGGGGCAGGGTTGGTGGGAGGCAGGGTTGGTGGGAGGCAGAGTTGTTGGGAGGCAGGGTTGGTGGGTGGCGGAGTTGGTGGGTGGCAGCGTTCGTCGGAGGCAGGGCTGGTGGGAGGCAGGGCTTGTGGGAGGCAGGGCTGGTGGGAGGCAGGGCTGGTGGGAGGCAGGGTTGGTTGGAGGCAGGGCTGGTGGGAGGCAGGGTTGGTGGTAGGCAGGGTTGGTGGGAGGGAGGGTTGTTGGTAAGCAGAGTTGGTGGGAGGCAGGGTTGGTGGGAGGCAGGGTTGGTGGGAGGCAGGGTTGGTGGGAGGCAGGGTTGGTGGGAGGCAGGGTTGGTGGGAGGCAGGGTTGGTGGGAGGCATGGTTGGTGGGGGGGCAGGGTTGGTGGGAGGCAGGGTTGGTGGGAGGCAGAGTTGTTGGGAGGCAGGGTTGGTGGGTGGCGGAGTTGGTGGGTGGCAGCGTTAGTCGGAGGCAGGGCTGGTGGGAGGCAGGGCTGGTGGGAGGCAGGGCTGGTGGGAGGCAGGGCTGGTGGGAGGCAGGGCTGGTGGGAGGCAGGGTTGGTGGGAGGCAGGGTTGGTGGGAGGCAGGGTTGGTGGGAGGCAGGGTTGGTGGGAGGCAGGGTTGGTGGGAGGCAGGGTTGGTGGGAGGCAGGGTTGGTGGTAGGCATGGTTGGTGGGGGGCAGGGTTGGTGGGAGGCAGGGTTGGTGGGAGGCAGAGTTGTTGGGAGGCAGGGTTGGTGGGTGGCGGAGTTGGTGGGTGGCAGCGTTAGTCGGAGGCAGGGCTGGTGGGAGGCAGGGATGGTGGGAGGCAGGGCTGGTGGGAGGCAGGGCTGGTGGGAGGCAGGGCTGGTTGGAGGCAGGGCTGGTGGGAGGCAGGGTTGGTGGTAGGCAGGGTTGGTGGGAGGGAGGGTTGTTGGTAAGCAGAGTTGGTGGGAGGCAGGGTTGGTGGGAGGCAGGGTTGGTGGGAGGCAGGGTTGGTGGGAGGCAGGGTTGGTGGGAGGCAGGGTTGGTGGGAGGCAGGGTTGGTGGGAGGCAGGGTTGGTGGGAGGAAGATTGGTGGGAGGCAGAGTTGGTGGGAGGCAGGTTTGGCGGGAGGAAGAGTTGGAGGGAGGCAGGTTTGGTGGGAGGCAGGGTTGGTGGGAGGCAGGGTTGGTGGGAGGCAGGGTTGGTGGGAGGGAGGGTTGTTGGTAAGCAGAGTTGGTGGGAGGCAGGGTTGGTGGGAGGCAGGGTTGGTGGGAGGCAGGGTTGGTGGGAGGCAGGGTTGGTGGGAGGCAGGGTTGGTGGGAGGAAGGTTGGTGGGAGGCAGGTTTGGTGGGAGGAAGAGTTGGAGGGAGGCAGGTTTGGTGGGAGGAAGAGTTGGTGGGGGGGGGAAGATATGGTGGGAGGCAAGGTTGGTGGGAGGCAAGGTTAGTGGGAGGCAGGATTCGTGGGAGGCAGGATTCGTGGCAGGCAGGGTTGGTGGTAGGCAGTGTTGGTGGGAGGCAGGGTTGGTGGGAGGCAGGGTTGGTGGGAGGCAGCGTTGGTGGGAGGCAGGGTTGGTGAGAGGCAGTGTTGGTGGGTGGCAAGGTTGGTGGGAGGCAGGGTTGGTGGGAGGCAGAGTTGATAGGAGGCAGGGTTAGTGGGAGGCAGGGTTGGTGTGAGGCAGGGTTGGTTGGAGGCAGGGTTGGTGGGAGGCAGGGTTGGTTGGAGGCATGGTTGGTGGGAGGCAGGGTTGGTGGGAAGTAGGATTGGTGGGAGGCAGGGTTGGTGGGAGGCAGGGTAGGGGGGAGGCATGGTTGGTGGGAGGCAGGGTTGGTGGGAGGCAGGGTTGGTGGGAGGCAGGGTTGATGGGAGGCAGGGTTGGTGGGAGGCAGGGTTGGTGGGAGGCAGGGTTGGTGGGAGGCAGGGTTGGTGGGTGGCAGAGTTGTTGGGAGGCAGGGTTGGTGGGTGGCAGAGTTGGTGGGAGGCAGGGTTGGTGGGAGGCATGGTTAGTGGGAGGAAGGTTGGTGGGAGGCAGGGTTGGTTGGAGGCAAGGTTGATGGGAGGCAGGGTTGGTGGGAGGCAGGGTTGGTGGGAAGTAGGATTGGTGGGAGGCAGGGTTGGTGGGAGGCATGGTTGGTGGGAGGCAGGGTTAGTTCGAGGCAGGGTTGGTGGGAGGCAGGGTTGGTGGGTGGCAGAGTTGTTGGGAGGCAGGGTTGGTGGGTGGCAGAGTTGGTGGGAGGCAGCTTTAGTCGGAGGCAGGGCTGGTGGGAGGCAGGGTTGGTGGGAGGCAGGGTTGGTGGGAGGCAGGGTTTTTGGGTGGCAGAGTTGTTGGGAGGCAGGGTTGGTGGGTGGCAGAGTTGGTGGGAGGCAGAGTTAGTCGGAGGCAGGGCTGGTGGGAGGCAGGGTTAGTGGGTGGCAGAGTTGTTGGGAGGCAGGGTTGGTGGGTGGCAGAGTTGGTGGGTGGCAGCGTTAGTCGGAGGCAGGGTTGGTGGGAGGCAGGGCTGGTGGGAGGCAGGGCTGGTGGGAGGCAGGGCTGTGGTGGGAGGCAGGGCTGGTGGGAGGCAGGGCTGGTGGGAGGCAGTGCTAGTGGGAGGCAGGGCTGGTGGGAGGCAGTGCTGGTGGGAGGCAGGGCTGGTGGGAGGCAGGGCTGGTGGGAGGCAGGGCTGGTGGGAGGCAGGGCTGGTGGGAGGCAGGGCTGGTGGGAGGCAGGGCTGGTGGGAGGCAGGGCTGGTGGGAGGCAGGGCTGGTGGGAGGCAGGGCTGGTGGGAGGCAGGGTTGGTGGGAAGCAGGGCTGGTGGGAGGCAGGGCTGGTGGGAGGCAGGGCTATGGTGAGAGGCAGGGCTGGTGGGAGGCAGGGCTGGTGGGAGGCAGGGCTGGTGGGAGGCAGGGCTGGTGGGAGGCAGGGCTGGTGGGAGGCAGGGCTGGTGGGAGGCAGGGCTGTGGTGGGAGGCAGGGCTGGTGGGAGGCAGGGCTGGTGGGAGGCAGGGCTGGTGGGAGGCAGGGCTGGTGGGAGGCAGGGCTTGTGGGAGGAAGGTTTGATGGGAGACGGGATGATGACAGACACTCATCACAATCAATAAGCATATACTGAACATTCTTAATGATACACATATACATTTCTTCCTTTACACATGCATTATGTTACCAGACGTTACAACCAAATACGTTTATGATTAGGTACACAGATAATTTGCAATAGACATTCAGAAAATTGAACAAAGTTTCAATCTTGGTGCAAAATTCTTTTATCTCTCGAGAATATTACCAATCTTTCCGTTGTGACACATCCAGGCTATTTGTTCAGGAACAGTCCTTATCTAAGTATTTCTATATTCATTAATCAACGGACACTCAAGAACATAATGGGTGAGGGTGTGAGACCTTAACCTACCACAAAGTTTACACTTGGTGTCATTATCATTAACAACTATTCCATATTCCCAGTAATATTTGTTCCCAAGCCTGAGCTGCATGTGTACAGTCACTCCAAGCATTTCTCATTTTACCATGAGTGAAATGAGTGTTTTGACTCACACACACGTCGTGTTGCATGGTTTGGCTTCCCTCATACATAATACCTCTCCTCGCTACTTCTGTTTGTGCCTGAATATTTGTCATTTTGGTTCTTATTTGACTCATTGTTAAAACACATTCAATGTTAACTTGTGGTTATGATGTGGCGAGTTTGGCCAAGTCATCCGCCACCTCGTTGACCACTATTGCAGCTTGAGATGGGCATACCACATTAGCGAGTAATTGAGAGATTGGCGAGGCGTCACCAGTGGAGTCCTGCAGGAATCAGTCCTTGAACCTATTCTGTTCCTGATATACGTAAATGATCTCCCAGAGGAAATAGACTCGTTCCTCTCATTGTTTGCTGGTGATGCAAAAATTATGAAGAGGATTAATTTAGAGGAAAATAGTGTGAGGCTCCAAGTTGATCTAGACAAACTGAATGAATAGTCCAACAAATGGCGACTAAAGTTCAACCCAAGCAAATATAAGGTTTAGAAACTAAAGGGAGGAAATAGGAGGCCAGACACAGGAAACCAGATGGGAGATGATATCCTTCATGAAACGGACAGAGAGAGAAAGATCTAGGGGTTGATATCACACCAAACCTGTCTCCTGAAGCCCACATGAAATGAATAACATTAGCGGTGTATGTAAGGCTGGGTAACATCAGGGCTGCCTTCAGGAATCTGTGTAAGGAATCCTTAAGAATTTTGTATATCTCATATGTAAGACCAATCCTGGATTACACGCAACCCGTTCTCGCAAATTTAGTAAGTCAATATTGACTTATTAAATATGTGCATAGGTGACATACTTAACATAATAGTTTCCCTTGAAAAGCTTCATAGAAAACACCGACCTTACCTAACCTTCTTAGTATGTTAAGATAAGCATCTTATTGCTTCGTAATTACAATTATTACCTAACCTATGCCTATAATAGGTTAAGTAACAATTGTAATTACGAAGCAAAAAGATGCTTATTTTAACATACTAAGTAGGTTAGGTACGGTCGGTGTTTTCTATGAAGCTTTTCAAGGGAAGCTATTATGTTTAGTATGTCACCTATGCACGCAACTAATAAGTCAATATTGGCTTATTAAATTTGCGAGAACGGGTTGATTACACGACCGCAGCATGGAGTCCGTACCTTGTCAAGCAACAAGACGTAGCTGGAAAAGGTTCAGAGGTTTGCTACTAGGCTAGTCCCAGAATTAAGAGGTATGTGTTACGAGGAAAGGCTGCGTGAAATGCAGCTCATGTCGCTGGAAGACAGGCGAGCTCGGGGAAACATGATCACAACCTACAAAATTCTCAAAGGAATTGATAGGGTAGATAAAGATAAACTGTTTAAGACGTGTGGTACGCGAACAAGGGGACACAGGTGGAAACGTAGTTAGAAAGAACATCTTCAGTGTCAGAGTAGTTAACAAATGGAATGCATTAGGCAGTGATGTGGTGGAGGCAGACTACATACAGTTTCAAATGTATATATGATAGAGCCCAGTATATTTAGGAATCTGTACACCAGTTGATTGACGGTTGAGAGGCGGGACCAAAGAGTCAAAGCTCAACCCCCGCAAGCACAACTAGCTGAGTACATGAATTTCACTGTGTGACCTTTCAGCTGTATCTCATTTATCCTTTTCTTACAATCCTCAACTATGGACTTGAATATTGGATTTCGACTGTTTAAGGAATCAAGTGCTCCTCGGCTATTGACAAATACAAAAACATCTTTGTCGTCTTGACGTACTTCCTCCGAACAAGCCTGAATGGTCAGCAAGTCAGCGTGTGTGGATATATAATTACTAAGTCGAAATTCAATTTTCCTGTCCACAGCTCCTAATTCAGTATATTCCCTTTTTTAGGACACCACACCCTGCCCTGTCATCCTCCTCCACCGACCCGTCACAATATATATGTAAACTTTTGCCTCTTGGTAACCGAGATATCATACTTCCATACAAACACCGTAATTGTCCCGTTTCAGGATGAATCTTTTTGACCTTGAGAGGAACAATTTCGACTTCTATTTTTTGTACTTTCCATGAAGCAGACCTATTACACTGTCGAGAGAGTTTGCAGCAGTCAAGTACATCGTATTCCCTGAGGTCCTTAGTAAATACCTTCGTGTAGCATGTCTCTCTCCGTTTCTTGGAAGTGTGTACGTCACTCAAGCAATTCTGAACGCTGTGAAACAGCATATCCCCTCCTCCTCTCCTCATGAAACGAATAGATACTCCAGTGTTAATGTCACGGACTGTATCACACACACACACACACTGTAAGTTTAATTCCATTCTCATCATTTCAACCATTGCATTTCTTTGACATCCAAGAATGATCATCATAGCTTCGTTCTGTATCAACTCTAGTTTTTTAATTCTGCCTTGCCCAGTGTAAGACAAAACCAGCGTTGCATAATCTATCAGGGACCGAGCAGTGCATATGTATATCATCCGCAAGATAGGTAGCCCAACACCTTTACCAGAAAATGCTAGCGCCTTTAGAGGATGCTGTTGGGCTCTACACAAAGGTGCTGATATGATTCAGCACCTTTGTGCTGAATCTTTTTCAGCACTTTCACTCTGGCATGTGTACCCAACATACATGCCCAGATACTTGTACTTCTGAACACGGCTCAGATCCTTACCACTTAGAGTAAGTGTTATATTTCTTCGTTTCCAATACTCATATTCGGTTTTGTCTGCATTTATAACTAGGCCTAACTTGTGACAGGTTGTACCAAGTATGTAAAGAGCAGTTTGAATTTTGTTCCCAGAAGTGCCTTGTATAAGAATGTCATCAGCATATATGATCGTCGTGACCCCTGGAGGATACATCTCTGATGCTAATCTGTTCATTAATACATTGAATAAGGTGGGACTTAAAACTCCTCCTTGTGGGGTACCTAACTGAAACCGCCTTTCCTCAGACATGTATCCCTGGCAATTCATCTGATCTTTTCTCACTTGAAGCTAATCTCGTAATCAATATAGCAATCTCCCTGATATTCCAGATCTCCCCTGATCAACTGCTTCTTGTAGATCAACAAATCTCTACAATTGTCATCCAAAGTTGACAAACACTCTATGAGACAATCCGCAGTACTTTTGCCCTTGATAAAGCCAAAGAGGTTATTGGACATGTTATCTCCTACAAAGTCGATTAGCCTATGTAAGAAAATCCTATCCATCATAATACAAAAGCAGGATGTTAGGGATACAGGCCTGTAGCCTCCGTTTGACTTGAGTATAAGAATGATGACAGCCTCCTTCCATTTTCTTGGAAACTTTCCCTCCCTAAAACTCTCAAATAAGGGACTAGGTTTCCTAACTGCAAAATAATTAAGAATGTCATACGTTACTCCATCTTACTCCGGAGCAGTAGAGCTCCAAGAGTTCCAAGGGTTGTTATAGCCGGGAGGAAGGGTTGTAGAGATAAGCTCCCACAGCCTGTAAAGTGCCCCTGATGGCGTGCGTCTCAAATAGCCTCTGACAACCAAGTCCAGCTCCTGGCCTGCACATGTGGCTTAGCATCTAGGCCTGACGGAACTGCTTCTACCAACAGGAGAAGGGGCGAAGGCGGGTCTCTGGCGCCTTAAAACCAGTTGCTTCGGGCAGATGGGCTCCTTAGCCAGGGAAGGCAGCTCATCTAGGGGATGGAAAACCCCGAATTCAAACCTCTGCTGTCTTGTGGCTAAACCCACTCATGGGAAAAACTTCGGGAGTCAACCCTTAGGAAAAATCCGGAGTCGGAGTCCCTAAGGCAGTTTGCAGTTGTTTACAGCTACATTCTGCCAACTCCTGCGACGACACTGGTGCCAAGCATATCGGCACCTGCCCTTTCCTTGGTTCACATCGGTGGCGTGGAGAGGGTGGATCTGCTACATGGGCAACAGCTGGTCCTCCATAATTACTGCCCAGGCCTGTGCCCTGGAGAGGACACTCCAGGCTCAACACGGGAAGCAACAGTTACCAGTGATAAGCCTACCACACAATTGGCGTAGAGTGAGGCGCCAGAGGTTGCTTCCGTCAGTGGGAGAAATCATCCGATTTCATAGGACAGCTACCGCCCACCTCAAGTTGGGCAGCTCCCAACCAATAAGGTGCTGTCCCGCCACAGTCCGCCTGCTCCACTGGGTGCGTGGGGCTTAGGCCACAATCCAATAAGCGGATCATCAACCCATACACCAGGCAAAATAAAACAAACATAGAGCCACCCAGCTCTCAAACTGGGCACATGGAACATAAGGACCAAGACACCGGGTCTCTTGGAAGATTTACTAGAAATGAACGACGCCCGCAAGACAGCTTTGATCAACAATGAACTGAGCAGGCTCCAGATGGACATAGTCGCCCTGCAGGAGACACGTCTGCTCGCAACCGGCAGCACACGCGAGAAGGTCTTTACCTTCTACTGGCAGGGCAAACCACCAGAAGAGGTAAGGGAGCATGGCGTTGGCTTTGCTATCAGGAACAGGTTGTTAGGGTCCATAGTACTGCCCACGGAGGGGTCTGCAAGGATCATCAAACTTCATCTTCATACAGCAGCAGGAATGGTCAACCTCATCAATGCCTATGCACCAACACTGACCTCCTCTACCGAAGGGAAGGACAAGTTCTATGATGACCTCAGCCTAGCTCTCAGAGACATACCTCAAGAACAGCTAGTCTTCCTCCTGAAAGATTTTAATGCAAGAGTTGGTTCTGATCACAGCTCTTGACCTTCCTGCCTGGGCCAGTTTGGATTTGGAAAGATGAATGAGAGTGGGCAGCGCCTCCTGGAGTTCTGCTGCCGTCATGATCTCTGCATCACCAATTCCTTCTTCGACACCAAGCCCCGGCATAAGGTTTCCTGGAGACATCCCAGGTCTAAGCATTGGCACCAACTCGACCTGGTGCTTACGGGGCGTAGCAGTCTGAGAAATGTCAAACTGACCCACAGCTTCCAGAGCGCAGATTGTGACACCGATCACTCTCTCGTCGTTTGCAGAGTAAAGTTCCAGCCGCGGAAAATCCACAGAGCAAAGAAGGAGGGAAGATCACGCATTAACGTAAACTAGACCTCTGACCTTCACAAGGTGGAGGAATTCATTGCTGCACTGGTAAATGCCCTTCTTCTACCACCCTGCGATAGCGCAAGTGAGGTGGTCACATCTCAGGGGCACTATTTTCAACACTGCCATGTCCACTGTTACGACCCTGGGTTCTTCAGTGGAAACCAGAGGTCAAAATTTAACTAAATAAGCTACGTTAGAGTAGCAAAGCGCAACTCGATGTGTCTTTGTTTGTATCTTCCCTGCCAGACGTAAGACAATTCTTGTTGCTCACAAAGCAGTCAGACTCTTGAGCTTGTTGTGGATTAAGTAACATTGTTATAAGATTAACTATCCTTAGAACGAGTAAAGTAACAATAGGAGGCATAGGGGAAAATGTGTTTAATGTGCTTAGCTGCACGATCAATTAGGCTCTTCCCGGCACCACACGATGCGGGAGGCTGCATGATCGAGGCTGAAGCGGTCTTCTCTGCTGGCTGGCTGTGGTGAAAGGAACCTTCTCTCCCTCCTCTTCGTTTCCTTATTTCTGTGTCTTGTTCAAGATAAGTACCAACTGAGTTATTATTCCATGTCTGGCATACTCATGTTCTATGTGTAGAGTAGTATATTTTGTGTGTAGTAGGTGTTTTTAGAGTTTATATTACTAGATATTCTAAAGGGGGTCCCATTGAAACCACGTGGTCCCCTACCCTAAGCTGACTCTAACTTCAAGTTATTCAATAGTAGAGCTTTACCCTAGCTTGTGTTCAGTGTAAAACCTTGTATCCTGCTTATGTGGACCAAGGCTTTTAACGTAAGGTAGTGTGGTAAAGTTATTATTATTATTGTTATTGGTGTGAATGTATATGGGGGGCTGTTAAGGGGTTAATAAATAAGTACATGAATTATAAGAGTATCGTTCTTCCTGTGTAGGAGATCTTGATCATTCCCTAGACTGACTTTGTTGTGTAGCCAAGTAGTCAGCACTACTTTTAGTTTCCATGGAGGCCGAGCCTTACTGATCTCCCCAAATAGATACATCTTTATTCTGACAGACCTTACCCTTGAATAGCACTAGTTCCCCCATAGCAAGACCATTTTTATATAACATCCACCTTCGGTAAGAGGCAGTACAAGTCAGCAGATTAGTTCGAGGCCAGTGGAGAGGAAATGTTACCCCTCGTAGAGGAAAAGAGACGAGCTCTCTCTCATAATACAAGAACCTGCCCTCA
>NW_025557550.1:0-49636 GCF_020424385.1 Procambarus clarkii
CTTATTAGTATTACCTTTACCCTGTCCACGGCAGTGGTTCTTGGTTCCTTCTCTCTCTCTCTCCTTCTTTACTACCTCCTGGGAAGCCTCACTAGGACAAGGGCAAACACCAGCAAATTGGGATATATTTACTGGACAAAGCACATACACGATACATACACACATATAATAATAACGAATCCTATACTCTATAATATCACAATCAGGTTGCACTCCAACACCATCAGAACTCTATTATCAGCTTATCAAGTGGTATCCTATCTCCTGGTTCACCACCTGATACTATCAACCTCCTCAAGTTGATCAAGTCTACATACACTGTTGCACCATCAGCAAGATAATATATATATATGTATCTATAAATGTGTACAAAGAAAATCAGCATTTGAATGCAATAACATATCAGTATAAATGTTCATTGATACACAACAATGATTAATCGATCAATATCAGTCCTAGAACGCATACATCTGTTGGTAATCCAGCCTACGACTGTAACTCTAAACTTCAGTATAAAACACTCCTTGACATAAGAATGCAAACAGTCACTCACCTCTCACTGCGTCTTGCACGCTAATGACAACCAAACACTATCAACTCCCTATAAGTAATCCACCAGAACTTCCCTTCCACCTCTGGAAGTTCACTACCTTTACCCACAGCCTACCACCAGGAAGCAGCTCCTGCGCTTCCTTGGTCTTGCCTCCTACTGCCATAGGTTTGTGAGGAACTTTAGTACGGTGGCGACACCATTGATCACCTTAACCAGCCCCAAGCAACGGTATCATTGGACCATTCAGCAAACCGTTGCTTTTTAACAACTTAAATTCCTGCTCTGTTCTAATCCTATTCTCGCCTCGCCAGATATCACGAAGCCTTTCATCCTCCATGTCGACGCCAATGGTACCGGCATCGGGGGTGCACTGATGCAACAACGAAGCGAGAAGATTCTGCCAGTTAGCTACTAAAGCTATAAATTAAAGCCACACCAAAGGAACTACAGCACGATCGAAAAGGAGCTGCTATCAATCGTCCTGAACTTGCAGCACTTCGAACCGTACCTGCAAGGTACTCGGTCTACCAGCATCTACTCGGACCACAATCCCCTACGCTTCCTGCAGAAAGCCCAATTCAACAACCAACGGCTTCTACGATGGGCTTTATATCTGCAGAATTTCAACCTGGAGATCTTCTACATCAAGGGTTCTGACAACATCATAGCCGACGCCCTCTCCAGAGTCTATTAGGTAGAGGCTGCTCCACCTACCACTCTACCTCCTGAAGACGTAACTTCACTCGGAACCGCAGGCTTCGGGGTAGAGTTGTGACGATAATCTCTTTCTAGAGAGATTGAGCCTGCTCTTCCCTACCTCAAGTTACGTCCAGTTATCAAATATAAGATGCTACATTCAAGATACGTCCACCGGTAGCACAAAACGTTTTGACCAGGAGGCAAAACGTACCCAAGATCCCCCCTAGTCCACACACCCTCTACGCAGGCTTGTCGCCAACCAGCAAAATACCGATTCCAGCCTGCCTGCTCCTGATTGGTGACTCACCAACTGAGCACCTGCACACTGCACCTCCGCGTCATCTACCTGAATCGACGTCGGAGCCCTGACCAGCTATCAACCTCAGAATATTCTTTGTGCTCTTAGAGTTGACATCTCTCTCTGGCATACTAAGCTCACTGGCTTGTATACGAAGGGAGGCTTCAGCCATAGCCGATATTCTCAGCACCATTTTACAATTTCACCTTTATACTATTGTGTCTCACATTGTCTTTGCATTTATCTTTGTTATTTATTTTTACTTTTCATTCCCCCGAAATTTGTCTTTATTTTCATTTATGATTAAATTAAATATATTAATGTTTCGTTGTTCATATTTTGTGTTTTACGTGTTCCTCCCTCTAACTTACCACAGACAACAGGCAAGCAGTCTCTTTTTTTGTAAGTGTGACCAGGCATTGACACCTGCCGTTGGAGGACTGCCGAACATCTATACTCCAACACTTTCCCGTCAAAGGCTTTAACAAGCCGAAACGTTCACCTCATTTCATATTTCTCTGTTAATTTTCCGCATAAAATGATCAGTGTTTTGTGATCGTCAATTGCATATATATATATATATATATATATATATATATATATATATATATATATATATATATATATATATATATATATATATATATATGTCGTACCTAGTAGCCAGAACGCATATCTCAGCCTACTATGCAAGGCCCGATTTGCCTAATAAGCCAAGTTTTCATGAATTATATATTTATCGACTACCTAACCTACCTAACCTAACCTAATAACTATTTCGGCTACCTAACCAAAACTAACCTATAAAGATAGGTTAGGTTATAGGTATATGGTTAGGTTCGGTCATATATCTACGTTAATTTTAACTTCAATAAAAAAAAATTGACTCATACATAATGAAATGGGTAGCTTTATCATTTCATAAGAAAAAAATTAGAAAAAATATATTAATTCAGGAAAACTTGGCTTATTAGGCAAATCGGGCCTTGAATAGTAGGCCAAAAAGTGAGTTCTGGCTACTAGGTACGACATATATATATATATATATATATATATATATATATATATATATATATATATATATATATATATATATATATATATATATATATATATATATATATATATATATATATATCATATATATATGGGGACCATATATATGTCGAACTAATATATATATATATATATATATATATATATATATATATATATAATATAAAAAAAAAATTGACCCATACATAATATAATATATATAAAATATTTGAAAAAATATATAATCATGAAAACTGGCTTAAGGCAAATCGAGCCTGAAGTAGGCAGAGGTGCGTTCTGGCTACTAGGTACGACATATATATATATATATGAGACTATATATATATATATATATATATATATATATATATATATATATATATGTATATATCATATATCCTGGGGACCATTATGCATATATATATATATATATATATATATATATATATATATATATATATATATATATATGGTCCCCAGGACTATATGAGACTATATATATATATATATATATATATATATATATATATATATATATATATATATATATATTATATATATATACTTATATATATATATATATATATATGTCGTACCTAGTAGCCAGAACGCACTTCTCGGCCTACTATGCAAGGCCCGATTTGCCTAATAAGCCAAGTTTTCCTGAATTATTATATTTTCTCAATTTTTTTTCTTATGAGATGATAAAGCTACCCATTTCATTATGTATGAGGTCAATATTTTTTTTATTGGAGTTAAAATTAACGTAGATATATGACCGAACCTAACCAACCCTACCTAACCTAACCTAACCTAACCTATCTTTATAGGTTAGGTTAGGTTAGGTAGCCGAAAAAGTTAGGTTAGGTTAGGTTAGGAAGGTTAGGTAGTCGAAAAACAATTAATTCATAAAAACTTGGCTTATTAGGCAAATTAGGCCTTGCATAGTAGGCTGAGAAGTGCGTTCTGGCTACTAGGTACGACATTATATATATATATATATATATATATATATATATATGTCGTACCTAATAGCCAGAACGCACTTCTCAGCCTACTATGCAAGGCCCGATTTGCCTAATAAGCCAAGTTTTCATGAATTATTGTTTTTCGTCTACCTAACCTACCTAACCTAACCTAACCTAGTTTTTTGGCTACCTAACCTAACCTTACCTATAAATATAGGTTAGGTTAGGTTAGGTAGGGTTGGTTAGGTTCGGTCATATATCTACGTAATTTTAACTCCAATAAAAAAAAATTTACCTCATACATAGAGAAAAGGGTTGCTTTATCATTTCATAAGAAAAAAACTATAGTAAATATATTAATTCAGGAAAACTTGGCTTATTAGGCAAATCGGGCCTTGAATAGTAGGCTGAGAAGTGAGTTCTGGCTACTAGGTACGACATATATATATATATATATATATATATATATATATATATATATATATATATATATATATATATATATATATATGTGAGGGATCTAGATCCCTCAGCTAGTTTTCCTAGTTTCTAGAGCAGGCTAGACACTAGAAATCGAAGCTTTCAAAAATAACATATGCTTGTTGGGTGTTGAATGAAAGCTTATGTCAAGAACTATCACTTGAGAGTAGTTAGAAGTCTGTGATTGCTCTGTAGAGAGAATTACAGAGATTTTCCTGTTTCTGTGAAGTAGGATGTAAGCTACTTGACTAAAACCGTTAGAGGTGGGGGGGGGGGGGGAGCGGGGGAGCGCTGCCTCACCCCCCCCCCCCACATGGGAGACATCACGCCACTCCTTAGGCCTCCTCCTCCTTGTGACGTCACAAGACGCCGAGGGTGACGGAGGCATGTGATTGGGTCCCGCACGTGTGGTCCAAGCCTAGTTTTGGCGCGAACCATTCTGATTGGTCTAGGCACTGTAAGGAGGTATGGGTATCTGGTGTTCGTTAGCCCGGGAAATCTTCAGTTTGAATTGGGCGGCCAGGGAAGGAAGAGGTGTTTGGGTGGGGCGGCACGCTTGCCGCCTCCACCCCCTGTTAATCGCTTCTGTCGTCCAAATTACTCGATTGGTGGCACTCCTGCCATCAGGGGTTGTCTCAAGGCCTAATTAAGTGAATTGGGGCCAGGGATTTACGGTAGAAACAGTAAAAAGCTAAGGGACAGTTGACTGTGTGAACGCATGAGGCAGGCTGGCAGAAGCCTCGTGGAGTATCAGATTGATCCCTCATCCCTCGGGTCTGAGCATCCTGTCTAGTGGCAATGGACAATTGATGTTGGCCAGTGTACGCGTATGTGTGATTGCAGGCCCATGTTGGACTCTGCATTCCGCCAGGCTGCGTCAGTATGGGGACGCCTGGGGATGCCACCAACCATTGTCACCCCAGTGTAGAACAAAGGTATGGTTCTAGAGTGATGAGGTGGAGATTCCCCAGCCGCATGGGTACTCCTGTGGGCGGCAGCCTGCCAGCCCGCGGCCACCCGAGGCCACCCGCGCCTGCCCGCGCGCCGGCCACCCCAGGCCACCCACCCGCCTGCCCGCGAGGCGGCCACCCAGGCCACCCGCGCGCCGGCCACCCCAGGCCACCCAACCCCCCCTCTCTCAGCTCGGGAGGGGCGCTGAGGCCACATGCCTTGGCCACTTTCCCGGGACAGCCTAGGGCCACATCTTGTCGACGCATGAGGAACAAGCCAGCTAAGTGTGTCAGCTGAAAGCTAAGTGTGGTAGTCAGTTTTGGTAATGAGGAAAATAAGGCAGTAGAAATGAGTAGAAATGAGTACTATTACAGTGTGATGAGTACCGGTGGATGTTCCCGGTAAGAGTTATCTCAGAGCCTCGCCAGGCTAGGAAAAAACAGCTGGGGGGCAGCTGTCAGTGGGATCCAGGTGTCGGGTAGGGGGCGGTACCTGGAGATAGAGATTATACACGGGACCACGCTGTATGGTAGTATGTTGGTAGACTGATTTAGAGTATGTAAACCAGTCAGTGTAGAGATTTACCATATAAGTGATCCAGCCTGTCGATTCTATATAATCGTTCAGGCTGGATTAATGCCATAGAGTACGGTAAAATTATAATCATTAGAGGTAGTCAGGAGTGTCAGTGAGGACCCCTGAAGTCTGTGTAATTAGTACATATTACTTGGTGATATAATTTTCAGAGAGTATGTGAAGGCCATTTCTATGTGTTCATTTGCATGCTAGTGTACTGTGTTGTGTGGTAAGTCAGTAGAGGTGATTGCTGACTGATTGCCTAATGATGTCATTAGCATGTGGGGTATGCTGACGGCATCATTATGTTGCAGGTTTGTGCAGTGTTGTTATCAGTATACAATATTATTGCCCCAGGAACTGTGTTGAGGGTAAGGGACCTCTAGGATTATTCAGGGGAATTTTCAGTACTTAATGAGAGCAGGCAATTGATGGGTTAATTGCCTGGCTGAAGTATGTGTGTGTTCACAGTATTCCTTTGCAATCGGGTGCAAGTAAAAGAAGAGGAGGGGCAGTAATATTAGTATACTTGTGTGTGTTGCACAACCGTGTGTTTTATTGTGTGGGCACAGTAATTAGCGAGTTGCAGAGCTGCAACTATATGTGTGGGTAGTGTTGATATGTTGTTGCATGCCATTATAGTGTGACCTATGTAACGCTGGGGTTACTTTGTTTCTTTAAGTTATGTTGAGGACTTAAGGATTCAGTGAGTTAATTAAGGGGTAATTAACTGGATAAGGGGTGCACACTTAGTATTGGGGAGTGAGTGAGGGCTGTTATAAGAGGGAACAGTGTTGAGCGAGAATGAGATACGTCTCGGGAGCAATTAATTGTCCATGTGACAGTTAATTGACCACTCTAGCTAATTATGTAATTAGCCTTCTCATCATGAATTCACGTAGTGGAAGAGGTTCTGTCAGTATTTGTGTTAACGTAATATGCTCGAGACTAATTACCTTTCAGGGGTATAGCATTAGTGGCTCATGTTAATTAGTAGAGTAATTAGCATTGGAGAGCTCCGGTGACTCGGTAAAGCGAGGTCATGGAGCTAGCATAAATCGTTGTATTAATCAGATCCTGCCTGAGGACAGTGGATTATTGGCACATCTTGTTAATTAGGGTAATTAACTCCTTTCCTGTGAATTCACAGTGTTTGATGAGACCTGCTTAGGCAGTGCGGAGTGAGACGTATTTATGGATGATTAATTATCGGTCCTGGTGACAGGTAATTAATGGCTCAGCAGTAATTAGTGCCCTAATTAGGGTAATTAACACTCACTAGTAATTTTTTTGACACAGACTGTGGAGAAGCTACCAAGTTAGGGTAGGCTTAGTTAACGTAACTCAATGGGGATGTAATTAGTGGTCCGTTTGACCTTAATTGAGAATTACTCACTGAATACTTGCAAGGAGTCAAGTGTGTTGTAATATGTTGAGTTATTGTTAACAAGAGAGAGACAAGTGTTAAAGATTAACGTAGAGTATCATCATGTTGTTGTCTAGTGGGAGACAATTGTTTGTGATTACCGTAGTACTTTGTTGCTGACTGCTGCGATCAGTCAATTAACGTAATTAATCACTTCAGGCAATTTCTTTTGGTTGTCGTCTGGTGACGAGAGTAGAGTCATACTAGGGATCTGTGGAGCTGTGTCCCAGAATTCCCGCCTTGCCTGTCGGTGTATCGGGTTACAACAGGGCAACTTCTTAGTGGGAGTTGCAAAGAGTGTTCACACGGGGTTGTGATAGGGGGGAGTCACTGTTAGACTTCCACCTAGTTACGTGGGTCTCTCCTGGGGGGCGGGAGGACTCCTAAGCTTGTGATTATAGTAGCTGTCAGGGAAACCGTGACACTATTGATTGCTGCTTGTGTCTTTGTTTCAGTGGATCCTTCATTTGTTCAGTTAGTTCATGTTGTCAGCCCGAAGTGTCAGCAAGATGGAGCCTGCTGTCACTTCTCGAGGGGCTGTTGAATAGCTGTGTTGCAAATGCCACTTGATGTACAATAACGTAACCATTCGCTGTGGTGTAACTTAGTCTGTGATATTTTTCTTTGATTTGCAATATTGCGTCATCAGTGGGCACACCTGTGTTCAGGTTAGTTCAGTATGCAGCCTCACAGCAAGGGTTGCTATTTAGCTGTTTGTTATCGTGCCACTGGATTGACATTAACGTAACGTAAACTCGGTAATGTAGTAGTTAGTCTCTTGTTATTAATAAATTGTTATGTTATAGAAAACAGTCTTTGATGTCAACCCTTCACCATATTATTCCACCATATTTCTGCATAATATTTTTAAATGTTGATGTGATCTTGATAAGGCGGCTGTTCTTGGGAATTCGAATTCCAATTCATAGCGCCACTTCAAATATAAATATTTGATTGTGAGAACCCGTCGGTTACCCTTTATTAGTTTTAACGTCCTGTTTAACTAGAAGGAGCCAGCGGCCTATTGTTGACAGGTTTTCACCCTTGTTGGTGGAGGCCTGGCGGTTTGCTCCCGCTTTTCCTTTTTCTTCTGGACTCATGCTTAACTGCCGTGAGCAGACTTTAAACTTGTAGTCCACCTCTTAAGGGAGGTAGGCGTAGAGAAAAATCTCACAATATATATATATATATATATATATATATATATATATATATATATATATATATATATATATATATATATATATATATGTCGTACCTAGTAACCAGAACGCACTTCTCAGCCTACTATGCAAGGCCCGATTTGCCTAGTAAGCCAAGTTTTCCTAAATTAATATATTTTCTCTAATTTTTTTCTTTTGAAATGATAAAGCTACCCATTACATTATGTATGAGGTAATTTTTTTTTATTGCAGTTAAAATTAACGTAGATATATGACCGAACCTAACCAACCCTACCTAACCTAACCTAACCTATCTTTATAGGTTAGGTTAGGTTAGGTAGCCGAAAAAGTTAGGTTAGGTTAGGTTAGGTAGGTTAGGTTGTCGAAAAAACATTAATTCATGAAAACTTGGCTTATTAGGCAAATTGGGCCTTGCATAGTAGGCTGAGAAGTGCGTTCTGGCTACTAGGTACGACATATATATATATATATATATATATATATATATATATATATATATATATATATATATATATATATATATATATATATATATAACTGAAAACTCACACCCCAGAAGTGACTCGAACCCATACTCCCAGGAGCAACGCAACTGGTATGTACAAGACGCCTTAATCCACTTGACCATCACGACCGGACATAATGAGGTGATAGCCGAGGCTATTTGAACCACCCCACCGCCGGCACTCGGATAGTAATCTTGGGCATAGCATTTTACCAAATCACCTCATTCTTTGGGGCACACGTGAGGAACACAAATACGAACAAGCCTGAATGGTCCCCAGGACAATATGCAACTGAAAACTCACACCCCAGAAGTGACTCGAACCCATACTCCCAGGAGCAACGCAACTGGTATGTACAAGACGCCTTAATCCACTTGACCATCACGACCGGACATAATGAGGTGATAGCCGAGGCTATTTGAACCACCCCACCGCCGGCACTCGGATAGTAATCTTGGGCATAGCATTTTACCAAATCACCTCATTCTTTGGGGCACACGTGAGGAACACAAATGCAAACAAGCCTGAATGGTCCCCAGGACAATATGCAACTGAAAACTCACACCCCAGAAGTGACTCGAACCCATACTCCCAGGAGCAACGCAACTGGTATGTACAAGACGCCTTAATCCACTTGACCATCACGACCGGACATAATGAGGTGATAGCCGAGGCTATTTGAACCACCCCACCGCCGGCACTCGGATAGTAATCTTGGGCATAGCATTTTACCAAATCACCTCATTCTTTGGGGCACACGTGAGGAACACAAATGCGAACAAGCCTGAATGGTCCCCAGGACAATATGCAACTGAAAACTCACACCCCAGAAGTGACTCGAACCCATACTCCCAGGAGCAACGCAACTGGTATGTACAAGACACCTTAATCCACTTGACCATCACGACCGGACATAATGAGGTGATAGCCGAGGCTATTTGAACCACCCCACCGCCGGCACTCGGATAGTAATCATGGGCATAGCATTTTACCAAATCACCTCATTCTTTGGGGCACACGGGAGGAACACAAATGCGAACAAGCCTGAATGGTCCCCAGGACAATATGACTGAAAACTCACACCCCAGAAGTGACTTGAACCCATACTCCCAGGAGCAACGCAACTGGTGTGTACAAGACGCCTTAATCCACTTGACCATCACGACCGGACAAAATGAGGTGATAGCCGAGGCTATTTGAACCACCCCCCCGCCGGCACTCGGATAGTAATCTTTGGCATAGCATTTTACCAAATCACCTCATTCTTTGGGGCACAAGTGAGGAACACAAATGCGAACAAGCCTGAATGGTCCCCAGGACAATATGCAACTGAAAACTCACACCCCAGAAGTGACTCGAACCCATACTCCCAGGAGCAACGCAACTGGTATGTACAAGACGCCTTAATCCACTTGACCATCACGACCGAACAAAATGAGGTGATAGCCGAGGCTATTTGAACCACCCCACCGCCGGCACTCGGATAGTAATCTTGGGCATAGCATTTTACCAAATCACCTCATTCTTTGGGGCACATGTGAGGAACACAAATGCGAACAAGCCTGAATGGTCCCCAGGACAATATGCAACTGAAAACTCACACCCCAGAAGTGACTCGAACCCATACTCCCAGGAGCAACGCAACTGGTATGTACAAGACGCCTTAATCCACTTGACCATCACGACCGGACAAAATGAGGTGATAGCTCACACTTCTGGGGTGTGAGTTTTCAGTTGCATATTGTCCTGGGGACCATTCAGGCTTGTTCGCATTTGTGTTCCTCACGTGTGCCCCAAAGAATGAGGTGATTTGGTAAAATGCTATGCCCAAGATTACTATCCGAGTGCCGGCGGTGGGATGGAGAATTATCCTAGGCTACAATACTCTTTTATCCGGTCGTTTTGGTTGAGTGGATAAGGGATCCTGTACATCAGATGCATTGCTTCTGGCAGTATGGGTTCGAGTCACTTCTGGGGAGTGAGTTTTCAGTTGCATATATGCCTGGAGACCGTTCAGGCTTGTTCGCATTTGTGTTCATCACGTATGACCTAAAGAATGAGTAGATTTGATAAAATACCATGCCCAAGATTACCAACAGAGTGCCAGCGGGGCGATGGGGAACTAGCCTCAGCTACCATCCTCTTTTGTCCGGTTGTGTTGGTCGAATGGTTAAGGGATCCTGTTCATCAGATGCATTGCATCTGGCAGTATGTGGTCGAGTCCCTTCTGGGGTGTGAGTTTTCGGTTGCATATATGCCTGGAGACCGTTCAGGCTTGTTTGCATTTGTGTTCCTCATATGTGCCCCAAAGAATGAGTAGATTTGATAAAATACCATGCCCAAGATTACCAACAGAGTGCCGACGGGGGAGGGGGAAGGGGAATTAGCCTTGGATACCATTTTTTTTTGTCAGCTCGTGTTGGTCGAGTGGATAAGGGATCCTGTACATCAGATGCATTGCTTCTGTCAGTATGGGTTGGAGTCACTTCTGGGGAGTGAGTTTTCAGTTTCATTTATGCCTCGAGGCCATTCAGGCTTGTTCGCATTTGTGTTCCTCACGTGTGCCACAAAGAATGAGATGATTTGATAAAATAAAATGCCCAAGATTACCAACAAAGTACTGGCGGGGGGATGGGGAATTAGCCTCGGCTACCATCCTGTTTTGTCCGGTCGTCTTCGTCGAGTGGTTAAGGGATCCTGTACATCAGATGCATTGCTTCAGGCAGTATGGATTCGAGTCACTTCTGAGGGTGTGAGTTTTCAGTTGCATTTATACCTGGAGACCCTTCAGGCTTGTTCGCACTTGTGTTCCTCACGGGTGTCCCAAAGAATGAGGTGATTTGATAAAATACCATGTCCAAGATTACCAACAGAGTGCCGGCGGGGGGATGGGGTATTAGCCTCGGGTACCATCCTCTTTTGTCTGGAGGTGTTGAGCAAGTGGTTAAAGGATCCTGTACATCAGATGCATTTCTTCTGGCTGTATGGGGTTCAGTCACTTCTGAGGTGTGAGTTTTCAGTTGCATATGTGCATGGAGACCATTCAGGCTTGTTCGCATTTGTGTTCCTCACATGTTGCCCAAAGAACGAGGTGATTTGATAAAATCCCATGCCGAAGATTACCAACAGAGTGCCAGCAGGAGATGGGAAATTAGCCCTGGCTACGATCGTCCTTTGTACGGTCGTGTTGGTCGAGTGGTTAAGGGATCCTGGACATCAGATGCATTGCTTCTGGCAGTATGGGTTCGAGTCACTTCTGGGGTGTGAGTTTTCAGTTGCATATATGCATGGAGACCGTTCAGGCTTGTTCACATTTGTGTTTCTCACGTGTAACTCAAAGAATGAGATGATTTGATAAAATACCATACCCAAGATTACCAACAGAGTGCCCACGGGGGATTGGGAATTTGGCTCGGCTACCATCCTCTTTTGTCCGGTCGTGCTGGTCGAGTGGTTAAGGGAACCTGTTCATCAGATGCATTGCTTCTAGCAGTGTGGATTCTAGTCACTTTGGGGTGTGAGTTTTCAGTTGCATATATGCCTGGAGACCGTTCAGGCTTGTTTGCTTTTGTGTTCCTCACATGTGTCCCAAAGAATGAGGTGATTTGATAAAATACCATTCCCAAGATTACCAACAGAGTGCCGGCGGAGGGATGGGGAATTAGCCTCGGCTACCATCCTCTTTTGTCCAGTCATGTTGGTCGTTCGGTTATGGGATCCTGTACATGAGAAACATTGCTTCTGGCAATATGGGTTTGAGTCACTTCTGGGGGTGTGAGTTTTAAGTTGCATGAATGCCTGGAGACCGTTCAGGCTTGTTTGCATTTGTGTTCCTCACATGTGCCCCAAAGAATGAGGTGATTTTTGAAAATACCATGCCTAAGATAACCAACAGACTGCCAGCGGGGGGATGGGGAATTAGCCTCGGATACCATCCTCTTTTGTCCGGTTGCTTTGGTCGAGTGGTTAACGGATCCTGTACATCTGATGCATTGCTTCTGGCAGCATTTGTTCGAGTCACTTCTGTGGGTGTGAGTTTTCAGTTGCATATATGCCTGGAGACCGTTGAGGCTTGTTCGCATTTTTGTTCCTCTCGTGTTACCTAAAGAATGAAGTGATTTGATAAAATACCATGCCAAAGATTACCAACAAAGTGTTTGCAGGGGATGGGAAATTAGCCTTGGCTACAATCCTCTTTTGTCCAGTCGTGTTGGTCGAGCAGCTAGGGATCCTGTATATCAGATACATTGATTTTGGCAATATCGGTTTGAGTCAGTTCTGAGGGGTGTGAGTTTTCAGTTGCATTTATGCCTGGAGACCGTTCAGGCTTGTTCGCATTTTTGTTCCTCACATGTGCCCCCAAGAATGATGTGATTTGAAAAAAACACCAAGCCCAAGATTACCAACAGAGTGCCGGCGGGGAGATGGGGAATTAGCCTCGGCTACCATCCTCTTTTGTCCGGTCGCGTTTTTAGAGTGGATAAGGGATCCTGTACATCAAATGCATTGCTTCTGGCAGTATGGGTTCTAGTCACTTTTGGGGTGTGAGTTTTCAGTTGCATATATGCCAGGAGACCATTCAGGCTTGTTCGCGTTTGTGTTCCTCACATGTGCCCCCAAGAACGATGTGATTTGAAAAAAATACCAATCCCAAGATTACCAACAGAGTGCCGGCGGGGGGATGGGGAATTAGCCTCGGCTAACATCCTCTTTTGTCCAGTCGTGTTGGTCGAGTGGTTAAGGTATCCTGCACATCAGATACATTGCTTCTGGCAATATGGGTTTGAGTCACTTCTATGTGAGTTTTCAGTTGCATATATTTCTGGAGACCGTTCAGGCTTGTTCGCATTATTGTTCCTCACATGTATCCGAAAGAATGAGATGATTTAATAAAATACCATGCCCAAGATTACCAACAGAGTGCCGACGGGGGGATGGGGAATTAGCTTCGGCTACCATCTTCTTTTGACCAGTCGTGTTGCTCGAGTTGTTAAGGGATCCTGTACATCAGATACATTGCTTCTGGCAATATGGGTTTGAGTCACTTCTATGTGAGTTTTCAGTTGCATATATTTCTGGAGACCGTTCAGGCTTGTTCACATTTGTGTTCATCACGTGTGACCTAAAGAATGAGGAGATTTGATTAAATACCATGCCCAAGATTACACACAGAGTGCTAGCGAGGGGATGGGAAATTAGCCTCGGCTATTATCCTCTTTTGTCCAGAGGTGTTAGTCGAGTTGTTATGGGTTCCTGTATAACAGATGCAATGCTTCTGGCAGTATGGGTTCGAGTCACTTCTAGGGAGTGAGTTTTCAGATGCATATATGCCTGGAGACTGTTCAGGCTTGTTCGCACTTTTGTTCCTCACATGACCTAAAGAATAAGGTGATTTGATAAAATACCGTGCCTAAGATTACCAACAGAGTACGGGTTTTTATTTAGCCTCGGCTACCATCCTCTTTTGTCCGTTCGTGTTTGTCGAGAGGATAAGGGATCCTGTTCATCAGATGCATTACTTCTAGCAGTATGGGTTCGAGTCACTTATGGGGTGTGAGTTTTCAGTTGCATATATGCATGGAGACCATTCAGGCTTGTTCACATTTGCGTTCTTCACATGTGCCCCAAATAATGAGGTGATATGATAAAATACCATGCAGAAGATTACCAACAGAGTGCCGGCGGCGGGATGGGGAATTAGCCTCTGCTACCATCCTCTTCTGTCCGGTCGTGTGGTCGAGTGCCTTAGGGATCATGTACAACAGATGCATTGTTTCTGGCAGTATGGGTTCGAGTCACTCCTGGGGTTTGAGTTTTCGGTTGCATATATGCCTGAACACTGTTTAGGCTTGTTCGCATTTGTGTTTTTCACATGTGTCCCAAAGAATGAGGTGATTTCATAAAATACCATGCCCAAGATTACAAACAGCGTGCTGGTGGGGGGATGGGGAACTAGCCTCGGCTACCATCCTCTTTTGTTCGGTCGTGTTGGTCGAGTGGTTATGGGATCCTGTACATCAGATGCATTACTTCTCGCAGTATGGGTTCGAGTCACTTCTGGGGTGTAAGTTTTCAGTTGCATATATGCCTGGAGACAGTTCAGGCTTGTTTGCATTTGTGTTCCTCACGTGTGTCCCAAATAATGAGGTGATATAATTAAATACAATGTCCAAGATTACCAACCGAGTGCCGGGTGCACTCGGGTGCCGGCGGTGGAATAGGGAATTAGCCTCGGCTACCATCCTCTTTTGTCCAGGTATGTTGGTCGAGTGGTTAAGGGATCCTGTACATCAGATGCATTGTTTCTGACAGTATGGGTTTGAGTCACTTCTAGGGTGTGAGTTCTCAGTTGCATATATGCATGGAGACCGTTCAAGCTTGTTCGCATTTGTGTTCTTCACGTGTGCCCAAAGAATGAAGTGATTTGATAAAATATAATGCCCAAGATTACCAACAGAATGCCGGCGGGGGGATGGGGAATTAGCCTCGGCTAACATCCTCTTTTGTCCGGTCGTGTCTGTCGAGTGGTTAAGGGATCCTGTACATCAGATGCATTGTTTCTGACATTATGGGTTCGAGTCAATTATGGTGTGTGAGTTTTCACTTGCATATATGCGTGGAGACCGTTCAGGCTTGTTTGCATTTGTGTTCCTCACGTGTGTCCCAAATAATGAGGTGATATAATTAAATACCATGTCCAAGATTACCAACCGAGTGCCGGCGGGGGGATGGAAATAGCCTTGGCTACCATCCTCTTTCGTCCGGTCGTGTTGGTCAAGCGGTTGAGGGATCCTGTAAGCCTGCAGAGTGCTCCTGGCAGAATGGGTTCGAGTCACTTCTGGCCTGTGAGTTTTCACTTGCATATAGCCCAGGGGACCATTCACGCTTGTTAGCATTTGTCTTCCTCACGTGTGCCCAAAAAATGAGGTGATATGATGAAATACCATGCCCAAGATTACCAACCAAGTGCCGGCGGGGAGATGGAAATACCCTTGGTTATCATCCTCTTTTGTCCGGTGTTGTTTGTCGAGCGGTAAAGGGATCCTGTACGCCAGCAGGGTGCTTCTGGTGTTTGGGTTCTAGTCACTTTTGTGGTGTGAGTTTTCTGTTGCATATAGTCATGGGGACGATTCAGGCTTGTTCGCATTTCTGTTCCTCACGTGTGCCCCAACGAATGAGGTGATTTGATAAAATTCCAGACCCAAAATTACCAACCAAGTGCCGGCTGGGGGATGAAAATAGCTTTAGCTTCCATCCTCTTTTGTCCGGTCATGTTGGTCGAGCAGTTAAGGGATCCTGTACGCCAGCAGAGTTCTCCTAGCAATATAGGTTCGAGTCGCTTCTGGGGTGTGAATTTTCAGTTGCAAATAGTCCTGGGGTCCATTCAGGCTTGTTCACATTAGTGTTCCTCACGTGTGTTCCAAATAATGAGGTGATATAATTAAATACCATGCCCAATATTAACAACCGAGTGCCAGCGGGGGGATGGAAATAGCCTTCGCTACCATCCTCTTTGGTCAGGTCGTGTTGGTCGAGTGGTTAAGGGATCCTGTACACCAGCAGAGTGCTTCTGTCACTCTGGGTTCGAGTTTCTTCTGGCCTGTGAGTTTTCAGTTGCATATAGTCCAGGGGACCATTCACGCTTGTTAGCATTTGTCTCCCTTATATGTGCCCCAAAAAATTAGATGATTTCATAAAATACCATGCCCAAGATTAACAACCGAGTACCGGCGGGGGAATGGAAATAGCCTTCGCTACCATCCTCTTTTGTCCTGTCATGTTGGTCGAGCGGTAAAGGGATCCTGTACTCTATCAGAGTGCTCCTGGCAGTATGGGTTCGAGTCACTTCTGGGGTGTGAGTTTTCAGTTGCATATATTCCTGGGAACCATTCAGGCTTGTTCGCATTTGTGTTCCTCACGTGTGTCCCAAAGAATGAGGTGATTTGATAAAATACCATGCCCAAAATTACGTACCGAGTGCCGGGGGGGGGGGGGATGGAAATAGCCTTAGCTACCATCCTCTTTTGTCCGGTCGTGTTGTTCGAGTGGTTGAGGGATCCTGTAAGCCAGCAGAATGCTCCTGGCAGTATGGGTTCAAGTCACTTCTGGCCTGTGAGTTTTCAGTTGCATATAGTCCAGGGGACCATTCACGCGTGTTAGCATTTGTCTTCCTCACATGTGCCAAAAAAAATGAGGTGATATGATAAAATACCATGGCCAAGATTACCAACCAAGTGCCGTCGGGGCGATGGAAATAGCCTTGGCTACAATCCTCTTTTGTCCGGTCGTGTTGGTCGAGCGGTTAAGGGATCCTGTACGCCAGCAGAGTGCTCCTGGCAGTATGGGTTGGAGTCACTTCTGGGGTGTGAGTTTTCAGTTGCATATATTCCTAGGGACCATTCAAGGTTGTTCGCATTTGTGTTCCTCACGTGTGCCCCAAAGAATGAGGTGATTTGATAAAATATCATGCCCAAGATTGCCAACCGAGTGCCATTCGGGGGATGGAAATAGCCTTGAATACCATATTCTTTTGTCCAGTCATGTTGGTCGAGCGGTTAAGGGATCCTGTACGCCTACAGAGTGCTCCTGGCTGTATAGGTTCGAGTCACTTTTGGGGTGTGAGTTTTCAGTTGCATGTAGTCCTGGGGACCTTTCAGGCTTGTTCGCATTTTTGTTCCTCACATGTGCCCCAAAGAATGAAGTGATTTGATAAAATACCATGCACAAGATTACCAACCAAGTGCCGTCGGGGGGATGGAAATAGCCTTGGCTACAATCCTCTTTTGTCCGGTCGTGTTGGTCGAGCGGTTAAGGGATCCTGTACGCCAGCAGAGTGCTCCTGGCAGTATGGGTTGGAGTCACTTCTGGGGTGTGAGTTTTCAGTTGCATATATTCCTAGGGACCATTCAAGCTTGTTCGCATTTGTGTTCCTCACGTGTGCCCCAAAGAATGAGGTGATTTGATAAAATACCATGCCCAAGATTACCAACCGAGTGCCATCTGGGGGATAAAAATAGCCTTGGCTACCATCCTCCTTTGTCCGGTCATGTTGGTAGAACGGTTAAGGGATCCTGTACGCCTACAGAGTGCTCTTGGCTGCATGGGTTCGAGTCACTTTTGGGGTGTGAGTTTCCAGTTGCATTTTGTCCTGGGGACCATTCAGGCTTGTTCGTATTTGTGTTCCTCACGTGTGCCCGAAATGAAGTGATTTGATAAAATACCATCTTGAGATGATTTCGGGGCTTTTTTAGTGTCCCCGCGGCCCAGTCCTCGACCAGCCCTCCACCCCCAGGAAGCAGCCCGTGACAGCTGACTAACTCCCAGGTACCTATTTTACTGCTAGGTAACAGGGGCATAGGGTGAAAGAAACTCTGCCCATTGTTTCCCGCCGGCGCCTGGGATCGAACCCAGGACCACAGGATCACAAGTCCAGCGTGCTGTCCGCTCGGCCGACCGAATCCCTCTGCTCCATGCGCAAGATTACCAACCGAGTGCCGTCAGGGGGATGGAAATAGCCTTGGCTACCATCCTCTTTTGTCCAGTCATTTTGGTCGAGCAGTTAAGGGATCCTGTAAGCCAGCAGAGTGCTCCTGGCAGTATGGGTTCGAGTCACTCCTGGCCTGTGAGTTTTCAGTTGCATATAGTCCAAGGGACCATTCACGCTTGTTAGCATTTGTCTTCCTCACGTGTGCCCCCAAAAATGAGGTGATTTGATAAAATACCATGCCCAAGATTACCAACCGAGTGCTACCCAGGGGATGGAAATAGCCTTAGCTACCATCCTGTTTTGTCCAGTCGCGTTGGTCGTGCGGTTAAGTGATCCTGTACGCCACCAGAGTGCTCCTGGCAATATGGGTTCGAGTCACTTATGGGGTGTGAGTTTTCAGTTGCATATATTCCTGGGGACCATTCAGGCTTGTTCGCATTTGTGTTCCTCACGTGTGCCCCAAAGAATGCGGTGATTTGATAAAATACCATGCCAAAGATTACCAACTGAGTGCCGAGGGGGGGGGGGATGGAAAAAGCCTTCGCTACCATCCTCTTTGGTCAGTTCGTGTTGGTCAAGCGGTTAAGTGATCCTGTATGCCAGCAGAGTGCCCCTGTCAGTATTGGTTCGAGTCACTTCTGGGGTGTGAGTTTTCAGTTGCATATAGTCCTGGGGACTATTCAGGCTTGTTCGCTTTTGAGTTCCCCACGTGTGCCCCAAAGATTGAGGTGATTTGATAAAATACCATGCCCAAAATTACGAACCGAGTGCAGGCGGGGGGATGGAAATGCCCTTGGCTACCATCCTCTTTTGTCCAGTCGGGTTTGTCGAGCGGTTAAGGGATCCTGTACGCCAGCAGAGTGATTCTGGACGTATGGGTTCGAGTCACTTCTGTTGTGTGAGTTTTCAGTTGCATATAGTCCTGGAGACCATTCAGGCTTGTTCGCATTTGTGTTCCTCACGTGTGGCCCAACGAATGAGGTGATTTGATAAAATACCATGCCCAAGATTACCAACCGAGTGCCGACTGGGGGATGGAAATAGCCGTGGCTACCACCCTCTTTTGTCCAGTCATGTTGGTCGAGCAGTTAAGGGATCTTGTAAGCCAGCTGAGTGTTTCTAGCATTATACGTTCGAGTCACTTCTGTGGTGTGAGTTTTCAGTTGCATATAGTCCTGGGAACCATTCAGGCCTATTCGCATTTTTGTTCCTCACGTGTTCCCCAAAGAATGAGGTGATTTCATAAAATATAATGTCCAAGATTAAAAAACCGAATGCCGGTGGGGGGATGGAAATAACCTTGGCTACCATCCTCTTTTGTCTGGTCGTGTTGGTCGAGCGGTTAAGGGATCCTGTATGCCAGCAGAGTGCTCCTGGCAGTACGGGTTCGAGTCACTTCTGCGGTGTGAGTTTTCAGTTGTATATAGTCTTGGGGACCATTCAGGCTTGTTCACATTTGTGTTACTCACGTGTGCCCCAAAGAATGAAGTGATTTGATAAAATACCATGCCCAAGATTACCAACCGAGTGCCGGCGAGGGGATGGAAATAGCCTTGGCTACCTACCATCCTCTTTTGTCCTGACGTGTTGGTCGAGCGGTTAAGGAATCCTGTAAGACAACAGAGTGCTCTTGGCAGTATGGGTTCGAGTCACTTTTGGGGTGTGAGTTTTCTTTTGAATATACTCCTGGGGACCATTCAGGCTTGTTCGCATTTGTGATACTCATGTGTGCCCCAAATAATGTGGTAATTTGATTATATACCATGCACAACATTTCCAACCGAGTGCCGGCGGGGGGATGGACATAGCCTTGGCTACCATCCTCTTTTGTCTGGACGTGTTGGTCGAGCAGTTAAGGGATCCTGTACGCCAGCAGAGTGCTCCTGGCAGTATGGGTTCGAGTTACTTCTGGGGTGTGAGTTTTCAGTTGCATATAGTCCTGGAAACCATTCAGGCTATTCAGGTTCTCATCTGTGTTCCTCGCATGTGCCCCAAATAATGAGGTGATTTGATAAAATACCATGCACATGATTACCAACCGAGTGCCGGCAGGGGATGGAAATAGCCTTGGCTACCATCCTCTTATTTCCGGTCGTGTTGGTCGAGCGATTAAGGGATCCTGTACGCCAGCAGAGTGCTCCTGACAGTATGGGCTCGAGTCATGTCTGGGGTGTGAGTTTTCAGTTTCATATAATCCTTGGGACCATTCAGTCTTGTTCTCATTAGTTTTCCTCACTTGTGCCCCAAAGAATGATGTGATTTGATAAAATACCATGCCCAAGATTGCCAACCAAGTGCTGGCGGGGGGATGGAAACAGCCTTGGCTACCATCCCCTTTTGTCCGGTCGTGTTGGTCGAGCGGTTAAGGAATCCTGTATGCCAGCAGAGTGCTCCTGGCAGTATGGGTTCAAGTCACTTCTGGGGTGTGAGTTTTCAGTTGCATATAGTCCTGTTGACCATTCAGGCTTGTTCTCATCTGTGTTCCTCACGGGTGTCCCAAAGAATTAGGTGATTTTATAAAATACCATTTCCATGATTATGAACCGAGTGCCGGTGGGGGATGGAAATAGCCTTGGCTACAATCCTCTTTTGTCCAGTCGTATTGGTTGAGCAGTTAAGGGATCCAGTACGCCAGCCGAGTTCTCCCAGCAGTATGGGTTTGAGTCACTTCTCGGGTGTGAGTTTTCAGTTGCCTATAGTCCTGGGGACCATTGTCGGAAAATCCGACACCATTTAATAATCATACAGACATAATAGCTGTTTTGTATAAACAAGTTAACCCATAGAAAACGTAACTTGTAGTGGAATTACCGTCTAAAGAAAATGGGATATCATCACCACATACTATTATAAATTCACCAGCTATTCTGCTGGGAATTATTCTTAAATACATTAGTCTTTGGACTTTACCATCATAAAACATCTCATATAAATTAACTTAATTATCAATATTGAAGTACAGTAAATGTGACCCTTCTATCACTTTCTGTCATCTGGACAATGTAAGCCAGGCATCAGGAGTGAGGAAGGAGGGGCAGCCATTGTTTATACTGAGACCAGAGGCGCATCGGAGCAATTCGGCTCCTGTTAATTTTACTTGGACGAAGTGTTATGGAAACCAAAGGTGTACCATCATCAACACGCTGTCAACAAAACAAGTTAAGTGTTCTTCCGAAACCCATTTATCTATCATTAGTGGCCATTAATGTCAGTGGATATAGGGTGACCCGGTTAGAGCACAAGATAGCCTCATACTAAAGGTAATTAAGCCAGGTCTTTAAGGTTCCATGTACAGTGTTTTCTCTGATATAGTTTGTCATATACTAGGATTCTGGCTTCACAGCTAGCACCCTCTTGACAGCTCAAGACGAGGAAGCATGCTTTGTGCATCAGTTACCAGGGTGATGGAAGCTACCTCAAAGAGGGAAAATGTGGTGTCTACATCCTGGTTATACCTGGTGGACTAAGGCCTGCTGTACAAATAAGATAAGGAACCTCTTCAATGTTTAATAATGTGTAGTTAATACTGTAGTTTGATTGGCTGCATATATATAAATTAAATTAATATAAACCCCCCTAGTGTGTAGAGGATCGATTTGTGAGATTATTGCAGAAATACAGTCCACTTATTATTATACAAATTGCTATCGAAGTATACAAATTAACGTAAATATAAATTCATATAAATTAAATAAATATAAATCTCACAGGTCGGTTCCCACATTATTTGGTCGTCTTCGAACCGGATGACGGATTATTTGATCCTTTGAACCCACATTTGGTCATCTTAGTACCGGATGAACCAGTTAACCAATGGATTCATTACATATACTACTGCAATGTGATTTAAACAAAGGCCAGCAGTCAAAGACGGCGGCGTTGCCTCGAACGAGTTCACGAGCCCTGCTCAGTTCAGATGAGCCTCGTCAGCGGTTTCATGCACACCCACAGATATTTGGTGGCTTGTTATTCTGTGAAATGACAGCGCTAATATAGAAGCCAGCCAAATTAGTGGCTGTGTCGCGAGATTGTTCACTGATTTTGTGGTGTTAATTTTCACGAGAGATTATCCACGAATTTTGTGGAGTTATTTCGCGAGGTCACTAATAATATTTAATACTTCTTGATAATATTAGAAGTTTATAGAGGCTATTATCAATAATTGTGTATATTATTTCTCCAAAATAGAGAATCATTTAATATATATTGCACTAGTGATCACAGTATAATATTTACTAATTGCCAACCCACCACAGGGTAGGATATTACCATTGACTAGTTGAACTATTATCATTCATCCTAGTCCCATTATTACCATAGTCAGTTGTACTATATTCAACAACCTAACACCATTAATGAATGGTCCAGACCCTATTTTGGGTGTAATTTTTATCAACTCGAGTTGAGTTGTATATATAATAATATACTTATGATCATTACACCTTTGAGTGATTAATTAGTGTCTCTACCATCCTAGGGTGATATAGAAGAGCTAACCTAAAGGTACTTCCAGTGACACTGGTTTATCACTCAAATCATTAGTGTGTATGATTGTATATATATAATGTGTATTAATTTTAAGTGCTAACCTCTAGTAGAGGTAGGATTATCGCCTAGTGAGTGCAAAATTTAACCCTAGGCTACCATCAGTACTTGCTCACAATTTATGAGCCAGTGGTGCCCAATTAACAAGTCACCATGACTAATCCACAGAAAGCAAAGCGTGCTTTAATAGCAAGCAAACGCCAACTAACAAGGGATCTCAACCAATATGAACAGTTGTTATATGAGCCTGTAATTAATTATCGTCGGTTGAAAATACCACTGTTACAGATTCAAACCCAATTGCATAAATTGAAAGCAAATAGGAAATCTTACCAAAATCAAGTCCACGACGACGTAGTAGTTGAAGATGTGGAACCATTCCTGTCTGACCTAGCACAATATGAAGAAGAAACTCAAGCCAGGTTGGAACATTTACACAGGATAATTGAATCAGAACAATTAGCAAGTACATCAAATAAAGTAGATAATGTTATGGATGATCTGGATCTTTTTGAGAATATATGTCAAGCCAGATTAGATCCTTTAATCAACAAGGATAAAGCTTCACCCAGTAAAGCTTCACCCACTACAGCTTCACCTAATATTATACCACCAGAAATTAAGCAGTTCTCAGACAATTTATCCACAGTCTCTGTGGATTCTGAAAACCCAATACCTGAGGCTACTAAGTTAACATGCCTCCAAACTAGAGGTGAAGCTGAACCAGTAGTAGAAAATGTAAATGAAAATAGCGACAGCACTAATTTCCCAGTCCAGCTTCCTAGGAATAATGCTGGCAATGAGAAAACTGTCATACATCTAGTACTACAATTGCTGGATTTACCTCAACCTGATCAGACTGCTGACTCATTACAATCCTTCAGCATGGAGTTTGAGTCACTACTAAGAACATTCAGTCTTAAGGTTGATATAACTACTAGTGAATGGATGACCAAAGTAGTCCTTCAACGAAAATTGTCCAGCGATATACTAGATGAATTATATGCACATCAACATAACACCATCCTGACAGTACAGGACATCACTGAAGGTTTACATTCCATCATAAACAAACGATGAGCAACTGAGGAAGTTAAAGCCTCTTGCAAGCCTTCAGAAATAGAAAATAATAGTCAATCAAAGGGTAAAACAACTACCCCAAATAAACATCAGTCAATTACTCAAACATCAAGTTGCAGAAAATCTGACAATGCAGCAGCATCCTCCAAGCCTACTGTTACTAGTTCACCCAAACCGGTATCTTCCAAACGTGCAGTAGGCTGGGGGACATGTATGTTCTGCAAAAAGAAACATTCAACATACTGTTGTGCTAATTATCCAACCAGAGACACTCGTATTGAGCGACTCCAGGAATTAGGGAGATGTTCGAGGTGTCTCAAGTCACACAACATAGATTATTGTGATACCCAATTCAACACCTGCAACAGGTGTAGAAGAGGTAGGCACCATGCAGCACTGTGCAAATATACGAAATTAACGTATTCAAGACCCAAGGTGGAAGATAGCATTCCCACCACAGTACAGTACTGCAAGGTGCAACAAACAAAGAGTGGCCAATCGGCAAAGTCTAAAGGTAATACGACTTTGCCTACTGCCCAAATTACCATCCAGAATAAGAGGGCCAAGGTCCATACCCGTGGGTTGTTTGACCAAGGATCCCAGAGAACATATGTCACTAAAAAGTTGGCAGATGAACTACAATTAAGGCCTGTAGCCCAGATGTCATTCAACATCTCAGGGTTTGTAACAGATGCAGGACCTCAAGTCTACCAGGTGGTACAACCATCAGTACGTTTAGGCAGGTACGTCTGTCGAGTACAAGCCATTGTGGTGGACAAAATACCAGTAGACCTACAAATTCAAGGTCTGAGAGCAACAGCCAAATTCCTGAGAAATAGAGGAATAAAATTGGCAGATAATATTAAGTCTGATCACCTCACCGACTTCGGTCTCCTTGTAGGGACAGACTATTGTCATCGATTCATCGGTAGCCCTACTAAATATCAGGGTATAACCATGTTAAACTCTGCAGGAGGTAAATTACTCTCAGGCCCAATCAAGCCTGAGGAGACCTATGACTGCAGATAAACAATACCAATAGAAATCTAAATTTGTCAGCTGATTATATTTCTCCAGTAGCATTATACTAAGGAGATTACAGCTGACTATACCAACAGAGGTTGATGTTAGTATCATCATTTGAAGCTGGAGATGAGTTCATGAGGCCTCGGTGGCAAATCAGTGAACAGTAGCCTAAACAGCTACAAGTCACTACGACCAATGTCACTGAACCCACTGCAGTCTCAGAACCATACTTTACTTTAATGATGAGCTATTCAATCTTCTGAATCAATTAACTAAATTAAACCCCAATAAATCTGATGACTGATTTGATACATTTATTATTTAATCAAGATGTATTCCATGGGCCTCAGTGTATATATATATCAGTGACCAGTTACCTGAACAAACTTCAAGTTATATCTAATGTCACTGATCTCACTGCAGTCCCTGAATCATACTTGACTGTAGTACTTGATCACATTCAGTCTTCTGGGTTAAATAATAAGTAATTAGGCTTGAATATTAGCCTTTCAAGAGTTGACAGGGAAATGAAATCGCATTAGACTTCTAACCCCTGCAAGTCTAGTACGGGACATCCGTCCTGTACGAACAGACGCACAAATGTGTGATTACTAACTACTAACATCAAATTAATCAAATAATTCGAAGGAGGAGTATCGGTGTTCGTCTGTTCTAATTAAGACTTCGACCCGTGAGCAGCCCCTAGGGAATTATGTCTGAAAATCCGACACCATTTAATAATCATACAGACATAATAGCTGTGTTGTATAAACAAGTTAACCCATAGAAAACGTAACGTGTAGTGGAATTACCGTCTAAAGAAAATAGGATATCATCACCACATACTATTATAAATTCACCAGCTATTCTGCTGGGAATTATTCTTAAATACATTAGTCTTTGGACTTTACCATCATAAAACATCTCATATAAATTAACTTAATTATCAATATTGAAGTAGAGTAAATGTGACCCTTCTATCACTTTCTGTCATCTGGACAATGTAAGCCAGGCATCAGGAGTGAGGAAGGAGGGGAAGCCATTGTTTATACTGAGACCAGAGGCGCATGGGAGCAATTCGGCTCCTGTTAATTTTACTTGGACGAAGTGTTATGGAAACCAAAGGTGTACCATCATCAACACGCTGTCAACAAAACAAGTTAAGTGTTCTTCCGAAACCCATTTATCTATCATTAGTGGCCATTAATGTCAGTGGATATAGGGTGGTCCGGTTAGAGCACAAGATAGCCTCATACTAAAGGTAATTAAGCCAGGTCTTTAAGGTTCCATGAACAGTGTTTTCTCTGATATAGCTTGTCATATACTAGGATTCTGGCTTCACAGCTAGCGCCCTTTTGACAGGTCAAGACGAGGAAGCATGCTTTGTGCATAAGTTACCAGGGTGATGGAAGCTACCTCAAAGAGGGAAAATGTGGTGTCTACATCCTGGTTATACCTGGTGGACTAAGGCCTGCTGTACAAATAAGATAAGGAACCTCTTCAATGTTTAATAATGTGTAGTTAATACTGTAGTTTGATTGGCTGCATATATATAAATTAAATTAATATAAACCCCCCTAGTGTGAAGAGAATCGATTTGTGGGATTATGAGATTATTGCAGAAATACAGTCCACTTATTATTATACAAATTTCTATCGAAGTATACAAATTAACGTAAATATAAATTCATATAAATTAAATAAATATAAATCTCACAGGTCGGTTCCCACAACCATTCAGGCTTCTTTGCATTTGTGTTCCTCACGTGTGCCCTAAAGAATGAGGTGATTTGATAAAATACTTTTTCCAAGATTACCAACCGAGTGCCAGCGGAAGGATGGAAATAGCCTTAGCTACCATCCTCTTTTGTCCGGTCATGTTGGTCGAGCAGTTAAGGAATCCTGTACGCCAGCAGAGTGCTCCTGGCAGTATGGGTTCGAGTCACTTCTGGGGTGTGAGTTTTGAGTTGCATATAGACCTGGGGAGAATTCAGGCTTGTTCGCATTTGTGTTCCTTACGTGTGCCCCAAAGAATGAGGTGATTTGATAAAATACCATGCCCAAAATTACCAACCGAGTGCCGGCGAGAGGACGGAAATAGCCTTGGCTACCATCCTCTTCTGTCCGGTCATGTTGGTCGAGCGGTTAAGGGATCCTGTACGCCAGCAGAGTGCTCCTGGCAGTATGGGTTTGAGTCACCTCTGGGGTGTAAGTTTTCAGTTGTATATAGTCCTGGGGACCATTCAGGCTTGTTCTCATCTGTGTTCCTCTCGTGTGTCCCAAAGAATGACGTAATTTGATAAAATACCATGCCCATGATTACCAACCGAGAGCCAGCGGGGGGATGGAAATTGCCTTGGTTACCATCCTCTTTTGTCCGGTCGTGTTGGTCGAGCAGTTAAGGGATCCCCTACTCCAGCAGAATGCTCCTGGTAGTATGGGTTCAAGTCACTTCTGGGGTGTGAGTTTTCAGATGCACATAGCCCTGCCCAGCAAACACAAATCATATAGAAAATGTTCGTCAATTTCCCATAGGAGTAGGAATGTCTTGCATTGAGAATGGTGCAGGAGAGCCTTTGAGAAACTTTTAATCTAAAAATCCAAACACAAAGGTTTTATAATATATTTTTTTCTACGACTATTTTATTCCTAATGTATTACAAATAGTTTTTACATGTTTAAATATAAAATATATGGTGTTTTTTGTAAAATTCATTAATAAATTGTGAATGATATTTAAGGGCTGAATGAAACCTTCAAAATACATTTAGTTATTCTATGATCAGAAAAAAGTAGTTTTCCAAGTTTTCTAAAAATCGCTCTTTTTAACACAATTTGACTCCTTATGCATTCCACTAAACACTAATATCATGTTTATATATACAATTTATGTATTATTCCCTAAAATAATTGATATAAATTATAAATGTTGCTGGAAAGTGGTGTGAAAGAATCTGAAAACATTTTCTTGTCTTATATGTTGGAGGAGAACAAGGAGGAAGGAGGAGGAGGAGGAGGAGGGCGAGGAGGAGGAGGGCAAGGAGAAAGGAGGAGGAGGGCTAGGAGGAAGGAGGAATTAGGAGGAGGAGGGCGGAGAGGAAGGAGGAGGAGGGCGAGGAGGAAGGAGGACGAGGAGGATGGTGAGGAGGAAGGAGGAGGGCGAGGAGGATGGAGAAGAAGAGCGAGGAGGAAGGAGGAATAAGAGGGCGAGGAGGAAGGAGGAAGAGGGCGAGGAGGAGGAGGGCAAGGAGGAAGGAGGAGGAGGAGGGCGAGGAGGAAGGAGGAGGAGGAGGGCGAGGTGGAAGGAGGAGGAGGAGGGCGAGGAGGAAGGAGGAGGAGGAGGAAGGAGGAGGTGGGCGAGGAGGAGGAAGGCGAGGAGTAAGGAACAGAACAAGGAGGAAGGAGAAGGAGGAGGGCTAGGAGGAAGGAGAATGAGGTAGAGGAGGAAGGAGTAGGGCTAGGAGGAAGGAGGAAGAGTGGGGAGGGGGAAGGAGGAGGTGCAAGGAGGAGGACCTCGGGGAGGGAGGAACTAAGTGACGGAGGAGAAGAGGAGGGGGGAGAATAGCAGGGGTAGAAGTAGTAGAGGGAAACGGGGGAGGGCGAAGAGGAGGAGTGAGGGAAGGGGGATGAGAAGGAAGGGGAAGAGGAGGGGGTGAGGGTAGGGGGAAGAAGTAAGAGAACAGGGCGGTAAGGAGGGGGAGGGGTAAGAGAAGGGGGGATGGGGAGGAGGGCGAAAAGGATGGGTTACAGACGGGCATGAAGAGGAAGGGGAAGAGAAGGGGGGAGAGAGGAGGGGTAAGAGAAGGGGAAGAGGAGAGGGAGGGGTAAAAGAAAGAGGGTAAAAAGGGGGGAGGGGTAAGAGAAGGGTGGATGAGGAGGAGGGGAGGATGGGAGGAAGAGAAGGAGGATGAAAATGAGGAGGAACGGGAAGAGGAGATGGAAGAGGGGAGGAGGAAAGAGAAGGGGGGTGAGGAGGAATGGGAAGAGGAGGGAAAGAAGGGAGGGGGAAAGAGAAGGGGGGTGAGGAGGAATGGGAAGAGGAGGTGGAAGAAGGGAGGGGGAAAGAGAAGGAAGGGGAAGAAGAGGGGGGGAGAGTGGAGGGGTAAGAGAAGGGGGTAAAGAGGATGAGGGGTAAGAGAAGGGTGGAGGAGGGGAGGATGGGGAAGAGAAGGAGGAAGGGGAAGAGGAGGGGGAAGAGGAGGGGGAAGAGGGGAGAGGAAAGAGAAGGGGGAGGAGGAGGAATGGGAAGAGGATGAGGAAGAAGGGAGGGGGTAAGAGAAAGGAAAAGAGAATGGGGTAGGGGTAAGAGAAGGGGAAGGAGGAGGGGGGAGGGGTAAGGGAAGGGGGATGAGGAGTGGAGAGGGGGTAAGAGAAGGGGGATGTGAAGGAAGGGAAAGAGGAGGGGTAAGAGAAAGGTAATGAGAAGGAGGAAGGGGAAGAGATGTGTGTGTGTGTGTGTCTGTGTGTCTGTGTGTGTGTGTGTACTCACCCATTTGTGCGTGTGTGTGTGTGTGTGTGTGTGTACTCACCTAATTGTACTCACCTAATTGTGCTTGCGGGGGTTGAGCTTTGGCTCTTTGGTCCCGCCTCTCAACTGTCAATCAACTGGTATGCAGATTCCTGAGCCTACTGGGCTCTATCATATCTACATTTGAAACTGTGTATGGAGTCAGCCTCCACCACATCACTTCCTAGTGCATTCCATTTATTAACTACTCTGACACTGAAAAAATTCTTTCTAACGTCTCTGTGGCTCATCTGGGTACTAAGTTTCCACCTGTGTCCCCTTGTTCGTGTCCCACCCGTGCTGAAGAGTTTGTCTTTGTCCACCCTGTCAATTCCCCTGAGAATTTTGTAGGTGGTTATCATGTCTCCCCTTACTCTTCTGTTTTCCAGGGATGTGAGGTTCAGCTCCTTTAGCCTTTCCTCGTAGCTCAATCCTCTCAGTTCCGGGACGAGCCTGGTGGCATACCGCTGAATCTTCTCTAACTTTGTCTTGTGTTTAACTAGGTATGGACTCCAGGCTGGAGCTGCATACTCCAGGATTAGTCTTACATAAGTGGTATACAGGGTTCTGAAAGATTCCTTACACAAGTTTCTGAAGGCAGTCCTTATGTTGGTCAGTCCTTATGTTGTGTGTGTGTGTGTGTGTGTATGTGTGTGTGTGTGCATGTGTGTACTCACCTAGTTGTACTCACCTAGTTGTGCTTGCGGGGGTTGAGCTCTGGCTCTTTGGTCCCGCCTCTCAACCGTCAATCAACAGGTGTACAAGTTCCTGAGCCTATTGGGCTCTATCATATACACACTTGAAACTGTGTATGGAGTCAGCCTCCACCACATTACTTCCTAATGCATTCCATTTGTTAACCACTCTGACACTAAAAAAGTTCTTTCTAATATCTCTGTGGCTCATTTGGGCACTCAGTTTCCACCTGTGTCCCCTAGTGCGTGTGCCCCTTGTGTTAAATAGCCTGTCTTTATCAACCCTGTCGATTCCCTTGAGAATCTTGAATGTGGTGATCATGTTCCCCCTAACTCTTCTGTCTTCCAACGAAGTGAGGTTCAATTCCCGTAGTCTCTCCTCGTAGCTCATACCTCTCAGCTCGGGCACTAGTCTGGTGGCAAACCTTTGAACCTTTTCCAGTTTAGTCTTATGCTTGACTAGATATGGACTCCATGCTGGAGCCGCATATTCCAGGATTGGTCTGACATATGTGGTATATAATGTTCTGAAAGATTCCTTACACAAGTTTCTAAAGGCCGTTCTTATGTTAGCCAACCTGGCATATGCTGCTGATGTTATCCTCTTGATATGAGCTTCAGGGGACAGGTCTGGCGTGATATCAACCCCCAGGTCTTTCTCTCTCTCTGACTCTTGAAGTATTTCATCTCCCAAGTAATACCTTGTATCTGGTCTCCTGCTTCCTACCCCTATCTTCATTACATTACATTTGCTTGGGTTAAACTCTAACAGCCATTTGTTCGACCATTCCTGCAGCTTGTCCAGGTCTTCTTGAAGCCTCAAGCTGTGCTCCTCTGTCTTAATCCTTCTCATAATTTTGGAATCGTCAGCAAACATTGAGAGGAATGAGTCTATACCCTCTGGGAGATCATTTACGTATATCAGAAACAGGATAGGTCCAAGCACAGAGCCCTGTGGGACTCCACTGGTGACTTCACGCCATTCTGAGGTCTCACCCCTCACTATAACTCTTTGCTTCCTATTGCTTAGGTACTCCCTTATCCACTGGAGCGCCCTACCAGTTACTCCAGCTTATGCATCAACTTTTTATGGGGTACTGTGTCAAAGGCTTTCCGACAGTCCAAAAAAATGCAGTCCGCCCATCCTTCTCTTTCTTGCTTAATCTTTGTCACCTGATCGTAGAATTCTATCAAGCCTGTAAGGCAAGATTTACCCTCCCTGAACCCATGTTGATGGGTTGTCACGAAGTCTCTTCTCTCCAGATGCGTTACTAGGTTTTTTCTCACAATCTTCTCCATCACCTTGCATGGTATACAAGTTAAGGACACTGGCCTGTAGTTCAGTGCCTCTTGTCTGTCACCCTTTTTAAATATTGGTACTACATTAGCAGTCTTCCATATTTCTGGTAGGTCTCCCGTTTCCAGTGACCTACTATACACTATGGAGAGTGGCAAGCAAAGTGCTCCTGCACACTCTTTCAATACCCATGGCGAGATTCCATCTGGCCCAACAGCTTTTCTCACATCCAGCTCCAATAAGTGCTTCTTGACCTCATCTCTTGTAATTTCGAACCTTTCCAAGGTCACCTGGTTTGCTGCCACCTCTCCTAGCGCCGTGACTTCTCCCTGTTCTATTGTAAAGACCTCCTGGAACCTTTTGTTAAGTTCTTCACACACCTCTTTGTCATTCTCTGTGTACCTGTCCTCGCCCACCCTAAGTTTCATCACCTGTTCCTTCACTGTTGTCTTCCTCCTGATGTGCCTGTGTAGTAGCTTTGGTTCGGTCTTGGCTTTATTAGCTATATCATTTTCATACCTTTTCTCAGCTGCTCTTCTCACACTAACATACTCGTTCCTGGTTCTCTGGTATCTCTCTCTACTTTCTGGTGGTCTGTTATTACGGAAGTTCCTCCATGCCCTTTTGTTCAGCTCCTTTGCTTTCATACATTTCCAATTAAACCACGGATTCTTCCTTTGCTTCTGTTTTTTCCTGTTCGGCTGGGACAAACCTGCTTACAGCCTCCTGACATTTTTGGGTGACATAGTCCATCATGTCTTGTACGGACTTGGTTCCGAGTTCTGTGTCCCAATGTATATCCCATAGGAATTTATTCATCTTCTCATAGTTTCCCTTTCGGTACACCAGCCCTTTGTTTCCCAGTTCTTTTTTGGGGGTGATAATTCATAGCTCAACCAGGTACTCAAAGCTCAATACACTATGATCACTCATTCCCAAGGGGGCTTCCAACTGTGTGTGTGTGTGTACTCACCTATTTGTACTCACCTATTTGTGCTTGCAGGATCGAGCATTGACTCTTGGATCCCGCCTTTCCAGCTATCGGTTGTTTACAGCAATGACTCCTGTCCCATTTCCCTATCATACCTAGTTTTAAAGGTATGAATAGTATTTGCTTCCACAACCTGTTCCCCAAGTGCATTCCATTTTTCCACTGCTCTCACGCTAAAAGAAAACTTCCTAACATCTCTGTGACTCATCTGAGTTTCCAGTTTCCACCCATGTCCCCTCGTTCTGTTATTATTACGTGTGAACATTTCATCTATTTCTACTTTGTCAATTCCCCTGAGTATTTTATATGTCCCTATCATATCTCCTCTCTCCCTTCTTTTCTCTAGTGTCGTAAGGTTCAGTTCCTTCAGCCGCTCTTCATATCCCATCCCTCGTAACTCTGGGACAAGCCTCGTCGCAAACCTCTGAACCTTTTCCAGTTTCTTTATGTGTTTCTTCAGGTGGGGGCTCCATGATGGCGCGGCATACTCTAAGACGGGTCTCACGTAGGCAGTGTAAAGCGCCCTAAAAGCCTCCTCATTTAGGTTTCTGAATGAAGTTCTAATTTTCGCCAGTGTAGAGTACGCTGCTGTCGTTATCCTATTTATATGTGCCTCAGGAGTTAGATTAGGTGTCACATCCACTCCCAGGTCTCTTTCTCGAATCGTTACAGGTAGGCTGTTCCCCTTCACTGCGTACTGTCCCTTTGGTCTCCTGTCACCTGATCCCATTTCCATAACTTTACATTTACTGGTGTTAAACTCCAGTAGCCATTTCCCTGACCATCTCTGCAGCCTGTTTAAGTCCTCTTGGAGGATCCTACAATCCTCGTCTGTCACAACTCTTCTCATTAATATTGCGTCATCCGCAAACATTGACATGTACGATTCCACTCCTGTAAACATATCATTTACGTAAATTAGAAAGAGGATTGGTCCCAGCACCGATCCTTGAGGTACTCCACTTGTTACTGTTCGCCAGTCCGACTTCTCGCCCCTTACCATTACCCTCTGGCTCCTTCCTGTTAGGTAGTTCTTCACCCATACTAGGGCCTTTCCGCTTACTCCTGCCTGCCTCTCAAGTTTGTATAGCAGTCTCATGTGCGGTACCGTATCAAAGGCCTTTTGGCAGTCAAGAAATATGCAGTCTACCCAGCCTTCTCTGTCCTGCCTTATCCTTGTTACTTTATCATAGAATTCTAAAAGGTTTGTTAGGCATGATTTCCCTGTCCAGAACCCATGTTGGTGCTTGTTTACAAACCCAATGCTCTCCAGGTGCTCAACAAGTCTTAGCCTAATTATTCTTTCAAGTATTTTGCAGGGGATGCTTGTCAGTGATACGGGTCTGTAGTTAAGTGCCTCCTCCCTATCACCTTTTTTGAAAATCGGTACGACATTTGCCTCCTTCCAGCAACTGGGCAATTCTCCCGACATAAGTGACTCATTAAAGATCATTGCCAGAGGCACGCTGAGAGCCTGCGCTGCCTCTTTAAGTATCCACGGTGATACTTTGTCTGGTCCAACAGCTTTATTTGCATCCAGTGTTGTCAACTGTTTCATTACATCCTCTGCTGTCACCTCTATATCTGATAGTCTTTCATCTTGGGTAATCTCTTCTAACAATGGGAGCTGCTCAGGCTCGGTTGTGAACACTCCATGGAATTTTGCATTCAGTACCTCGCAGATTTCCTTGTCGCTTTCTGTATATGCCCCTTCTGTTTTCCTCAGTCTTGTCACTTGGTCATTTACCGACATCTTCCTTCTTATATGGCTATGTAGTAATTTTGGTTGCTTTTTCGCTTTGACTGCAATATCATTCTCATAATTTCTTTCCGACACTCGTCTTATGTTAATGTAATCATTCCTAGTTCTGTTACATCTAATCCTGTTGTCCTCTGTCCTTTGTCTTCTGTACTTCCTCCACTCCCTCCTGCTTCTCACCTTTGCTTCCTGACACTGTCTATTAAACCATGGGTTATTATATTCCCTCCTGCTTTTTTCCTTTATTGTTGGAATAAATCTCTCTTCAGCCTCCTTGCATTTCAATATGACTTGGTTCATCATACCTTGCACTGTTTTTCCTCTAAGTTCTTCCTCCCACTGCACTTCTCCTAGGTAGTCCCTTATCCTTCTGTAGTCCCCTTTTCTGTGTGTGTGTGTGTGTGTGTGTGTGTGTGTGTGTGTGTGTGTGTGTGTGTGTGTGTGTGTGTGTGTGTGTGTGTGTGTGTGTGTGTGTGTGTGTGTGTGTGTGTGTGTGTGTGTGTGTGTGTGTGCTCTGGAAACTACCACCATATCGACCACTAGGTCGATTTCAACACAGACTCGAGAACCACCCAAGACCCGGGTAGCACAAACAGAGGTTTGTGCCCCCAGTGCTTCTGTTTGTGCCCCTCTTCATCTCTCAACACTCCTATCATCACCATGTCAGCAGCCGCACTAGCAGACGTGCTGTCTACGAAGGCTAACAGCACCACCAACGCTCCTGAAATAGCTTCTATCACCAATCCACAACTCTTGAATCTACCTCAGGCTGCGAGGCAAAATACGAAAACACCAACTGCAGAGCTTACGGATTCCTCACACGAGGAAATCTTAATAGGAGTTCCACTGCCGCACAACAAATTCGACACCTACTCAGTACAAGACCACCTCATGGAGGCCACCTCGCCAAACTTCAACGACAGCACGACTAAGCTAAAGATTCAGGCAAAGAAAAAGGGAAGACCTATAGTTCCACACTTACCACAACAGTTCCATAACTGATACAGCCCGCCCTCTAGGGCTGAAAACCACCATGAAGGCCCAATCCATCACCAGATCTCGAGTATCAGCTATTGATACAGATAATGGCTCCAAAGAGCCTCCACTTATGGGCTCACCATAGCCCATGCTACTTTTAACTTTTTGTTCTCCATTGCTGAATCTAAAAACAACACCAACAACACCAACATCGTGTGTGTGAGAGAGAGAAACATTTGTAATTGATATGACAGAGTGAAAATAGACCAGGAGTCAGTTAATTATTAGATAACCGACGATTAGAAAGGCAGGGTCCTAGAGCTAAGAGTTCGACCCTACAGGCACACAGTAATACAGACACACACACACACACACACACACACACACACACACACACACACACTCACACACACAAGACACAAGAGTCTGAGTCAAGGGTTAAGGATGGGTAGACACTTGTGCCGTGCTCGTCGGAAATGGCTTCAAAATTCAGGACATCAGATGGATACAAGGGGATATCATTGCTTAGTGATAATACAGAGTGTAACACATCGATCAGAAAATAGCAATTTCATTGATTTTGTCCAATAGTGCAAATTTTTTATTTTTTTTTATTTATATTTTTACATGCGTACATGCGAAGAAATACAATAAAACAAGAATGAACAGAACACAAATGCAAATACAAATCACAAAACATAAAAAGACAAATACACTATACAAATACAAATACACACAGTAAACAATGAACAACAATACAATATAGGAGGGTAATGGAAATAAACACAAGAAAACTACACAAATTACAAAATCACAAAATCACAGAAAATACCGGCCTGAAGGGCCTCTTATCTTAAGTTATCTTAAGATGATTTCGGGGCTTTTTAGTGTCCCCGCAGCCCGGTCCTCGACCAGGCCTCCACCCCCAGGAAGCAGCCCGTGACAGCTGACTAACACCCAGGTACCTATTTTACTGCTAGGTAACAGGAGCATAGGGTGAAAGAAACTCTGCCCAATGTTTCTTGCCGGCGCCTGGGATCGAACCTGGGCCACAGGATCACAAGTCCAACGTGCTGTCCGCTCGGCCGACCGGCTCCCGACAACAAAAACCAAACATAATGGTAGATAGTAGAAAAAGAACAGTGCAAGACTTGTCGTCAGTTTTAAGAGTACAGGCAAGCATGCGTAAGGCAAACAGATCACAAGAGCACTAATCACAAAGGCACAAAGTTGTAAATTACCAAATACACAAGAGATCGGCCTGAAGGGCTGGCAACAAAAACAATAAGCACAACAGTACAGCAGTACAATTACAAATTACCCAAACCCACACCCAACAACCCAACTCTTGAAACAACACAAAACAAGTCCATTGGCCCCAAAACCCACACGGAGAGGTACAAATACATAACAACAACAAATTCAAGAAAATACTCCCACACACGCACACAACCGCACCCCACGCACATAAACAGACACAACACCACAATACATAGCACACACACATACAAAAAAAATCACTTAAAAGGAGGAAATACGTCAATGGGAGGCGAATGTTTCTCAGGAAACTCATGCATAGTATATTTCCACTTATAGGCCTCCCACACTAAGTACTCCCTGTCGGTAGGACAACGATCCCCCTGCTTCAGGGGGGCGTGCATAAACTCAGGAATCATCTGATCAGGCGGAAGTAGCAGCACCCTGAGCTGGGTGGCAGTAGTCGCATAATGAGGTAAGGCAGAGCGAAAGGAGGCAGAAGACATGGAAGAAGCAGACGCAGGCCTCCGAGACGGCCCCGCCGCCGGTGTGAGAGTTTTTATGAGAATTTGTGGAATAAATTGAAATTGGTATAAGGAATTTTAGCTCGGAAAATGTCTAAGAATTTTCTTTATTCTTTAACCTTTATTCCTGTCGTGATATTCAACTAGGTCGCCTGAGGAAGGACTTGCTTAGCTAACACACCAGTGTAGTAAACAGCTCATTCCTCACTTTGGGACCATGTATGAACAATTGACTAGGCGCGAGCAAACGCCGAGACCCCAATGAAAATTGAAATCCCCTCCACTAGGCCGCCGACCTTCGCCAATCGCCGAAGCGAATCTAACGAGTAGGTCACGGGCTCTCACAACAATAATTTATTGTTGTGTGGTGCCGTGTATTTGATCCAAAGCTCAGAATTAGTCTCAATTTTATTAGTCGAGTGTGAAGAACATTTGCATAACAATAATAATGTGTGGGGTGTAACGAAAAGACAGTGTTAACCATAACAACTTAGTTTATTCAATAAAGTACTAACTACTACAACAAAACAAAAAGAAATGTCAATGACGTTACTCGAAATCCTTCCCGTGACACTATCAATGACAGCTAGACACCAGCCCCTCGGACTGCATAATGAACTAACTCGAACATAAGCGTGACCACAGAGGAATCAACAAGAAACAAGAACTAACAGATCTATAATCACAATTACAACAAATGACACAGTAGGTTCTGAAATACGTCTCCAGTAACCTCCTAACTGTTCTACGCCTCAGTGCAGTCTACACCTGCAATGGCGGTTGCAATGCAATCAAATAAGTAGTCTTTCAATGACAACAATATCTAATGGGCTCACTAGCAACTCCAGCACCTTTCCTCCAATTAATCCTTACGTTAACACTCCGTCCCACGGACGATTAACAAACAATAACAATTGATTTACGTTAATAACACAATAGCATTTACGTTAATTTAATAACTCTTACAACTGTCACTAGTAACGCGGAAATTACACAACACTCTACCCGTCGAGCATTCAGTGAGAAAATCCCATTAATCCCTGTACTACCAGACAGCTGATTAATCTCTTTACTAGTTACGTTAATTTACGTTAATCGGTTACTAATCACTCAGCGATGGTAAACTCTGATTTACAATGTCCAAAGTGCTAAGAGAACGGTAATCACTCGTTATTACCTTTAGAGTAATTAATTACTATCCTCAAGATCAATAATTAAACAATTAAAATACGCAACCTTTCACACTGGCTCAGCAATTTACATTAAGGTATGAATTCCGTCTAAGCCTTTCATACTCAGACCAATTCAGGTGGCTAATAACAGTAATTAGCCCCACGTTTACGTTATTCTAAAATGACGTTACTCCTCCCACGAGTCAATCAAGTGCCGGTACTTCCGGGCAGATAACGACGTTACGTTAATGGAACAATGTAGCCTTCGTGTGAGTCGATCAAACAAGGATCGAGGTTAATTACTTTGACTTCCTGAAACACGTCAATTACCCGGCCCACTGACCGTTAATTACGACAGACAATACTCTAATTCTTATCTGGCTGATGGCTAGGCTCCTCGAGACTACCGTAGCTGCTTGCAGGAAAGTAAATTAACCCAAACGTATTCTACGTTACTCAAATTGTCAAAGAACAAATTCTCTTAAAGCAATGGGCGTTCCCTTGGTTACGTTATATTAATTGCCTCGCAATCACCTCACTGAATACTGGACTTCGATGTCCTACCAGATAACCAAGAGAATATATGTGTACCCAAGTACTCGTCTACAGCCGAGTTCCCCCACGACAATGACAAATCACACTAACAAATCACAGTGATTTACGTTACAATCCAGTTGCAATGACAATACTGCAGAACCTAGTAAAATAACCTACAGGACATGAACCCCTAGAACTTACTGAACTGCAATCACATACGGTGATGCTCAACACTAGCAACAATCACCATCAAATAACAACCCCTTTGCAATAACACACACGACAAGTACTCTAATTTCCAAATATTAGAATACTGCACACACTTACTTACTTACTGTTGCAAATAACCCCTAGAACATAGGTCAAAATATTTCAATCACCACACAGTAAATAACACAATAACACTGGGCACCGTGACACTATGATTATATATATCATAGCAGCAGTATATTATACTGCTGACACATGTAGCCTACAGCTATCAAACGTTATTGGGGAACACTAAAGAGATCTCGCACTCCTTAAATCACATGGGTGAGTGATTTATCGATCACGCATGTCGATAAATACTCTCGAGAGTTACCTCACTCGACAGAGCGGTGGCGGTCTCTCCAGCCAGCCTCGTCACTCACCAAATTCGACCAAAATTACGTTAATACATATATATATATAAACATAAATCACACTTGTCACGGCCCTGGGAACAATACAAAAAATTAAGACCACACTGTGGTACACTCCACAATAATCATTGCCAGGAATCACTGGCGTTACACATACCTGAGTGCTCAGTGTTGGAATTCCACACCTGCAAGACCACACATGGAAATGATATCACTCTGTCCCACGGACGATCAAAAATGATTACCACAATGATATAATATAATTATTACATGGACATCCTCTCAGTCCTTGGCTAATCTATGTATACTCTGTTCCCGTGTGTACCCACACACACACACACACACACTGTACGTCTGTGTACACCAGACTTAAGTCCCTCTGGACTGACAAGATGACACAAAGGTGAATATCTCCTCGCCCACAATTTACTTCACCTCACAGGTGCTACGTGACAATGTGACGGAACACTTGACCTCGAATTCAAGCTTTAGAGACTACTAATCACCAGAAATACATACATAGGTACTTACTCATTCACACTGCCAGCTACACACCATTCTCATACATCAGGCACCCCGCTATAGGTGGCTGGCTCGCACAGGGTGGCGTAGGCGGCGGTAATACCTTACGTGGTATTTATTCGAAAAATTGGCGCACACTCGAACCCCGTTCGTACCCAGGTGACGCGCACAACGATAGCGTCTCACACCAACATGGGAAATTTGCCTTAACACTGACACGAATTTCCCCGTTCCCATCGACTGCTACAGAGCACTAGCAAGTCTAATCAACACTGGTATGGGATCTACGAGTCTGTTACTGCTCGTATGCACATTCCCCAAGATCCCAGATCACTGTACCTCTACCCCCTGTACACAATGTCTTAAACCCCTCCAAGCGACGACTTCGGCCGGATTCTGTGACGACCGCTGTCGTTGGTGAAGCAGGAAGCATCAGCAGTTGAGTAGTCCAGCCACCACGACGCCCTATACTTCAATTTGGCCGAATTGAGTACAGAGAGAGTCTTGACAAGGTGGCAGCTGGGTTCAGAATGATGCTCACACCGACGACTCCCGCGTCCTTCTCGAAATAACCAATGAGAGGAAGGCATACAGCAGCGGACGGTGTAGCATAGCCCCAAGGGCCTCCTCATCGGTTCAAGATGTTTACTAGATGGCGGCTGTTTCCATGACAATGACTCAAGTAGCCAGCGAGCGCGGGAGGCCCACAGCTCACCCACGCCTGGGCCTAGCTGTTCCCGCGCAAAGTTGTCTCCCTCATGCCATACAAGGAGATGATGCTATCAGCTCTAGCACTGTCCACAGACATGCCACCCCGGCCAGGGTAACATTTATGGACTGCTGATGACTGGGGCTCTCACATGAGCCCAAACACTAGATGTTTCGGTTGCTGGTTACAAAACTTAAGTCCGCCCACTTAACAAGTGCACTTAACAAGTGTACTGGCTCCCACAGGCATAAGAGCACTATTGTAAGTGAGCTGGTGAACCATCTCCTCACAGCCGGACGCACAGGAGAAGAAGATGAAGGCTGCCGAGACAGCAACCCCACACCCGACACCGCAGGAGATGCAGGAGAGACGGTCGGAAACGGGAGAAGCGGCAAAACCGCCGCCGATGAACCAGGGGACGAAACTGGGGGCACAGAACCCCCAGAGCGAGCAGTCTTCTTTAACACCACCACCAGGTCACCACCCTCTCCAGCAGGAGGAACCCCCCCCCCCCCCCACGCAGAACCGGAACCATCCGACGCAGACGACGCACCGGAAGCAAGCTCCACAGGCACCTCACTAGAAGAAACATCGACACTGGCAGCCGCAGGCACATGGACCTCCGCCACCACCGACGAATGCGACGCAACTGGAACCTCACCACCGTCACTGGAAGACCCACCATCGTCGAATTCTCCCACATCAGCCCAATCAGAAGATCGCCGGGAATGCTTGGGCGCCGGCCGCACATCATCAGAGCCGGATGTCGACCCAGAGACCCGATCAACACAAGCCGGGCGAACCGACGCTCTCCGCAGGACGGCAGCATCCTCAACCACACAAGGAACCAGGTCGAGCTCAGTAGGAGGCCCCACAGCCACCCCAGCACAGCTTGGGCACACGGCGAGGGTGCAGTGACAGGCACCACAGGTGAAGAACAGTAAGATGGGGGAGCCGTGCAGACGGGAGCCGGAAGAACCACGGGAGTATCCAGGACAGCAACTGGGGCAGGACGAACACCCGACGGCGACACAACCTCCTGAGGAGAGGCAACCGCAACAGGCAACACAGTCTCCGGAGGAGGGGCGACATCAACAGGAGGCGCATCAGGCGACACACCGGGCATGGCAGCAGCCAAAGAGTCGTCCACATCCACAGCCACCGAATCCTCCTCCACAGGGAGCGGTGGAAAATCCTCCTCACGGAAGTGGTTGACGGGCGCGATGGCAGGTTCAGAGCACCCAGCAACCTGATGGCCCAAGAGGCCACAACGGTAACACGTACGGGGCTGACGAGCATAATACACCCTAGCATAGCACCCCAGAAGCTTCACTTGAGAAGGAATGTCCGCCCGCAGCCTCATTCCTAGGGTGTGAATATATGACTGCACACCCTTTAGCGGACCCGAGGAGAGCAGGTGGAACTGCACACTGACGACCGCTCCAAACTGGCCGAAATAACGCCTCAGCAGCCCCTCTGGAAATTCCAAGGGCGCCCCATGCACGCTTACATAGGTTGACGGCACCACTGCGATCAGAGACAGTCACAGTGCCTGCATCATCGGGCAGGGGCAAGGTCCGCCCCTCGTAGCGACGTAAAAATGCCCTATACACCTCCTCCGTCGTTAGATTAACAATCACCTTACGGGCAGTCACCAGCTCAACGCCATAAATATCCCCCACAGGGACCCGAAGCATGTCACACGGCACCCACCCCACCTCAGGATATCCCGCTCGAGCAAAAAACTTGAGGCCTATAGACTGGGCATGCACAAAGGGGGAAGGGGGGCCCCCATGGAGCCGACACGCCAAACTGCACCTGCCCCCCTCGCAACTGCAGGCAGCAACTGGTAGATCAGGCAAGCACCAATAGTGCAAATTAGTAAAGATCAGGGGTACGACATCAGTGCCAGGACAGGCACGTTGCCTTCACGATAGGTCAGAGTGTACATAACTAGATGTGATAGTGAAGATCAAAGCAAATAGTGAATAGAATAGTGAAGAAATGAGTTTAAACATGTAGCATTAGAGCTATACCAGTGCTAAGGGGAGCAAGAAGCTGATTATTGGTGATATATAGCGAGAAGTTGAAGTGACCTACGCCTGGCAGCGGCGTGGACACCAGCATTCCTACGCGGAGTAAACAAGACATCAACAGTACTTCTAACACCTATTTGTGCTGTGGGATGTTTGCATTGGTGGTAAGGCTTCTCAATAAGTCAGTCAATCATACAGTGTACAGTGTTATTGCAATATACTAGTTAGTCTTGGATATAAGTTAACAAACGGAAACGAACCTCAAGACACAGTATACGGCTCATGTGGGAACTAGTTTCATGGCACCTAAGTGTGAAAAACAATACACTCTACACCAGATAACCCACCACCTTCTCTCATCCTCCCTTGCCATAGCACCTCCAACAGTACACACTATTATATAGACTGTGGGTTGGTTGGTGTTGTCTTCGTTGATCCTTCTCTACGGACAACCCAACCCACAACTCGGCAGAGTGCTTATACTAGGAGATCACCCTTGGCGCTTCTGGCTCTTGGAGAGGGGCTCAACGTCACACGTTTAGGGGATGCGGCTCCAACACTTAGCCTCGTTGTCACGTGCACACACCCACTCGAGCCGCTGTGACTCCCCACTCTCTCCTTAGGTGATATGATCTCCTCAATCCCTTTTTTGACTTATTAGTATTACCTTTTACCCTGTCCACAGCAGTGGTTCTTGGTTCTTTCTCTCTCTCTCTCCCTCTTTACTACCTCCTGGGAAGCCTCACTAGGACAAGGGCAAACACCAGTAAATTGGGATACATTTACTAGACAAAGCACACACACGATACATACACACATATAATAATAATGAATCCTATACTCTATAATATCACAATCAGGTTGCTCTCCAACACAACCAGAACTCTACCATCAGCTTATCAAGTGGTATCCAATCTCCTGGTTCACCACCTGATACTATCAACCACCTCAAGTTGATCAAGTCTACATACACTGTTGCACCATCAGCAAGATAATATATATATAGAAAATCAGCATTTGAATGCAATAACATATATCAGTATAAATGTTCATTGATACGCAACAATGATCAATCGATCACTGTCAGTCCTGGAACGCATACATCTGTAGGTAATCAAGCCTACGATTGTAACTCTAAACTTCAGTATAAAACTCCTTGACATAAGAATGCCAACAGTCACTCACCTCTCACTGCGTCTTGCACGCTACTGACAACCAAACACTATCAACTCCCTACAAGTAATCCACCAGAACTTCCCCTTCCACCTCTGGAAGTTCACTACCCTAATATCCTTAGGTTCTTCCGGGCTTCACTACCAGGATCCTCTGCAGCTCCTCCAGGCTGCTATCTTGAAGTTTCCTTGTGCAACTACGGTGCTTCACCCTTCTGTTAGGTTCTTCCGCAGCTCTCTTGGCTGCTACACCACCTCTACAGAAGCACGTGACACTCCTCTTCACTGCTGCTTCTCCTCACAGCTCGAGGTCCTCTGCTCCACTACCTTGGAGTCTCATCAGCTACATCATCTGCTGGCTTCGAAGTTCTCAGCAACTTCTTCCCCAAAGACAAACCTGCAACCCATCAACACTCCAATAAAACGTTCCCCTTTAACACATAAACAAAAATAACCACACAATATGCTTGCCTCAAACCTCTATCTGTTCTCTACATACAGTGAGAGTGGACTCCCCCGTTTTGGGCGGGTCCATACTCCACCTCGCCTGGCGGCGGTCCTCACTCGCTGGGAGGGTCTTCCTCCATCAGGAGCCAGGCTCCCTCAGTCGTCCGCCAGCGCTCAGAGGGGGCGGACGTCGCTCCGTGTTCCTCCCTCTCCACTCTCTTATTTCAGGCTTTCTGCCTTATTAAAACATGTCTAACTTATAAATAAACATTGCTACTGTCGCTGGGCACACGACCAACTACAAGTGATCACTATGAACTGGCGTATATCGTGCTTACCACAGATTAATTGGTCGAGGGCGCTTTCCCTCTGACGGCGTCTGGTCAGGGCGCTCCCACGGCCCACAATAATGCCTCCGGGCGGCTTAATATTCACTAATTATCGTCCACGACTTGAGACCACACGTCCCCAGCTCGATTCCACAGCTGGCACGTCTGCACACTTCTCTTCTCTTAGAGATATATCACTAGGGGTTCCCTTCTGACGGGAGCTCAAACGGAGCGCGGCTTCCCCCTGCGATGTCTGGCACTCAAGTGAGGTCAAGGTCCTCCAGAAGCGAGCCTCACGCCTCCAGCAAAATGTCCACATCTCCTAGCCCGTCATTTATCTATTTCCTTACTTACTGCCCATAATCTTAAATTGTTTTACATATCCAACCAGCCATTTTACATATGCGTTATCACCTCAATACTTGCTAGACCTTCTAGTTAGGTCAGGCTTGACGAATAACTCTCAAGGAGGGAGACTCGTTTCTCCTGTAGGCCGAGATCGTAACACTCCCCTCCCCTTATTTTTGAGAGTTATTCCAGTGGCTAAGCTCGGGATAATACATCCGCCACTACACTGTCTCGTTCTTCACCCCATATACTCTCTTAGGAGTCTACAATTAATTCGTTGCACCTTGCAACATCTGGCTCACAACTCTCCAGAAACACGATCTTCTCATAAACGATTTGACTTCTCTGGCACCTCTTGGCTAGGCTGTCCTCCCTGGACGCCTGCACTCCATCGGTCCACTCTACTTACTGTCTCCACCCTCCGTTTCCTCGTCTTCTTCTCTTCACGTCCAGAGTCAGACATCTACTGTCTGTACCTCCTCTGTCGTCTTCATACTTCCATCTACTGCCATTATACTTTCGCCTCCTGTCATCATACTTCACTCCCTCGTCTTCACCGACGATTCTCCCTTTCGTCTCCTCATTTATCCGAGAGCTCATCCTGTTTGACCTCCATCGCGTCCTCGGCTTTCTTCTATTCATCCATGCTTGCATCATCATCCTCTTCCCACACTTTTCACCTCTATACAACTCCATTTCTTCTCCTTCAACACTTCTTCGTTCCTTAAAAGTTTCTTCGAGCACTGTACTACACTCAACAGCACTCGACCGTGCATGTCGCTCTACCTCTCCCAGAGTGCTCGTAAGCATCTCTCCACACATACTGTCTCTTCTCCTCTCATTTTCTCGGCTATTACTCTTCTTCACTATCTTTACTCTACGTTTTCTGTGAAACATGTCAACTCCTGACATCTCAAACAACTTAACTCTACTACCCAAATGCCTCTGTGCTCGTGGACAACTTGACGCTCTACTCTCGTCCTCTGTATGTCCACATCCTTCCTCATTCCTACTCAGCACAGTTGCATTCGCCTTCCGACCCTTAATTTCAGCAGTCTGGGCTCTCTTCAGGTCAACTCCCTTCACAGTATTCTTCTTCGGCTGGGCCATCTTCACTTTTGACCTCACCGAGACTTCATTTTTCTGGGCTGGACCTTCATCAAACAGCCATGCTATATCTACATCGATATCTTCCACCGGTTGAATCGACACTGTATCATCTTCTCCAGCGTCTTCCTTGTCGGCCACCTCTGCCTTCATCACTACCGAGACAGGGTTTTCAATGGCTTGGCGGTCTCCTGACTCATCTCCTCGGATGTCAGTCAGGTTCACACTCTCAGGTGTCCCACCCGTGCCGTGGCCTTCTGGGCTCTCCTCTGGCACAGTCTCCGCTATGACTCTTGGCAACACCTTTGTCCCACACAAGTCATTTCCCAGGATCACTTGGACTCCTGGAACAGGTATGTCGGGGCACACTCCCAACATCACCTCCGCCGACACATATTCCGACCTTAGCTGGACAGTACATACGGGCATGTCACTCTCAGACAATAACCCATATACTCTCATCTTACTCCTGCCAGCTAACCGTCGATCATTCCCAATCAGGCTTCTCGCAATCAAGCTCTGATTAGCTCCGGTATCTCTTAAGATACCAACTTCTACCTCAGGTTGGCCTCCTACACTGATCCAACCTTTGCTCATGAACGGCCTATACCTCTCGTTCACTAAGTTCGCTCTCTGTGGTTTGTCTTGGAACACATTGATATATTTGCTTCGGGGGTCACACATGGCCAGGGTCACAACTCTCTTGCCCTGCCGACAATCTCGCATCACGTGACCCAATCCGTTACAATTGTAACATCTCATCTGGGAAAAGTCTCTTCTATATGTACCAGAGTAGCTCTGACTCTGTCCACTCGCATGAGAATTCCTCGGGCCAGGTACACTACTTGCACTCTGTGGAGTTTTACTGGACTCTCGATTTCCAGGATAACGATCAGTTTCTCGTTTTGCTCCTCCATCCTCACTTTCAGATGAAGTGCGCGACCTACTCTTCTGAGTTTTAGGGTACTTACGTTTATCTACCCATTTATCAAAATTTTTCTCATCCCAGACTCTTCTGGGTCTCTCATAATTTCTTCCTCCCCAGACTCCATTGGATCTTCCATTGCTGCGTCTCGCCTCGCTTCTCACTCTGTTCTCTCTCAAGCTCTTATATGCTTCGGTAATCATATCCGCCCTATCTGCGGCATCTTTCACCTCCATTATCCCTGCTTCTTGGATCTTGAACTTTGTTTCGGGATGCATCATCTCCAAGAACTTCTCCATGACCATCAGTTGCTTCAGGTCAGCGTAAGATCCAACTCCAGCAGCCTCAATCCACTTCTGGAATCGTCTTTCCAGATCTCTTGCTGTCTCAGCAAACGTACACGCTCCAACTTTGATCATCTCTCTGAAGCGCTTCCTATAAGCTTCTGGGGTTAACTGAAACGAGCGCAATATGCTGCTCTTTACTGTGGCGTAATCCTGGCACTCTTCCAGTGACAATTGGGTGTATGCCTCCCTGGCTGCACCGGTCAATCTTAACTGGACCAGCTGGGCCCATTCCTCCTGTGGCCACTCCTTGATACTGGCTACTTTCTCAAAATGCTCGAAGAAGCTCTCTGCCTCTTCGGGAACAAACAAGGGAATGTCCTTCTCCCTAACCCTAACATCTGGTGGGTGTGATACCTGGGTGGTGCTCTCTGGCAACCCATGTTCAATCCTTTGCTCAGCCAAGGTTCTATTCGCTTCTATCTGCATTTGTTTTGTTCTCTCTTTTTCTTTTTCGACCTGGGCTCTTTCTTTTTCTTTCTCCTGTTCCAACTCCAGTTCTCTTACTCTGGTTTTCTCTTTTTCTATTTCCAGTCTGGTTTTCTCTTTTTCCTTCTCGGCTTCATTTTTCATCTGGAGTTCCAATTTCATCTTTTCCAGCTGGAACTGTCTCTCCTCACGCTGTTGTTGGATCTGGAGCTCTAACTGGAATCTCTCCTAGCTCCTATTTCGGCTACTCCTACTACTGCGGCTACTCTTGCTGCTCCTACTCGATCCCTGGGATCTCACTTCATCCTGCCCATCATCCTCCTTTCCACTTTCACCTCCTTTCTGGGCTCCTTGTTCTGCCGCTTCATTTTTGGCTCTTAACTGCCTCAGGATCTCATCCTTCATTCCAGCTACTTTAGATGCTTTCAACCTGATGCCACATTTTCCTGCTATTTGTTTCAATTGATCCCTCGTGCAACCTTCTAAGTCCTCAGGCTTGCCTGACTCCAAAAACGCTTGCACCTTATCCATCTTTGTCCTGTGAGTCTTCCCAAGAGAGAGAATATACACCTGCGGTCACACAGTTTATCTCAGCAGGGGTGTACAAATCCACTCTTGGACAGGGTGTGGGTGTGTCAGTTCACTCTCCCGGACACAGGCCCCCAATTTATTATATAGACTGTGGGTTGGTTGGTGTTGTCTTCGTTGATCCTTCTCTACGGACAACCCAACCCACAACTCGGTAGAGTGCTTATACTAGGAGATCACCCTTGGCGCTTCTGGCTCTTGGAGAGGGGCTCAACGTCACACGTTTAGGGGATGCGGCTCCAACACTTAGCCTCGTTGTCACGTGCACACACCCACTCGAGCCGCTGTGACTCCCCACTCTCTCCTTAGGTGATATGATCTCCTCAATCCCTTTTTTGACTTATTAGTATTACCTCTTACCCTGTCCACAGCAGTGGTTCTTGGTTCTTTCTCTCTCTCTCTCCCTCTTTACTACCTCCTGGGAAGCCTCACTAGGACAAGGGCAAACACCAGCAAATTGGGATACATTTACTAGACAAAGCACACACACGATACATACACACATATAATAATAATGAATCCTATACTCTATAATATCACAATCAGGTTGCTCTCCAACACAACCAGAACTCTACCATCAGCTTATCAAGTGGTATCCAATCTCCTGGTTCACCACCTGATACTATCAACCACCTCAAGTTGATCAAGTCTACATACACTGTTGCACCATCAGCAATATAATATACATATAGAAATTCAGCATTTGAATGCAATAACATATATCAGTATAAATGTTCATTGATACGCAACAATGATCAATCGATCACTGTCAGTCCTGGAACGCATACATCTGTAGGTAATCAAGCCTACGATTGTAACTCTAAACTTCAGTATAAAACTCCTTGACATAAGAATGCCAACAGTCACTCACCTCTCACTGCGTCTTGCACGCTACTGACAACCAAACACTATCAACTCCCTACAAGTAATCCACCAGAACTTCCCCTTCCACCTCTGGAAGTTCACTACCCTAATATCCTTAGGTTCTTCCGGGCTTCACTACCAGGATCCTCTGCAGCTCCTCCAGGCTGCTATCTTGAAGTTTCCTTGTGCAACTACGGTGCTTCACCCTTCTGTTAGGTTCTTCCGCAGCTCTCTTGGCTGCTACACCACCTCTACAGAAGCACGTGACACTCCTCTTCACTGCTGCTTCTCCTCACAGCTCGAGGTCCTCTGCTCCACTACCTTGGAGTCTCATCAGCTACATCATCTGCTGGCTTCGAAGTTCTCAGCAACTTCTTCCCCAAAGACAAACCTGCAACCCATCGACACTCCAATAAAACGTTCCCCTTTAACACATAAACAAAAATAACCACACAATATGCTTGCCTCAAACCTCTATCTGTTCTCTACATACAGTGAGAGTGGACTCCCCCGTTTTGGGCGGGTCCATACTCCACCTCGCCTGGCGGCGGTCCTCACTCGCTGGGAGGGTCTTCCTCCATCAGGAGCCAGGCTCCCTCAGTCGTCCGCCAGCGCTCAGAGGGGGCGGACGTCGCTCCGTGTTCCTCCCTCTCCACTCTCTT